>JBCEWC010002013.1:0-36877 GCA_038996855.1 Solanum aculeatissimum
ACGCTTGATATCTTGTTGAAGATTTGCTAGTGGTGAGCCCTCTTATTCAAGGGCAATAGCCACCGTCTATCTACCACTTTACTTTTTTGTATTTACTTTCTATTGACATGAGGGTGAGCCTCAAACTTGTTGAGGCCCCGCTCATCTATGTAGAGGCATTGTTGGACAATTCTGTACTCTTGTACGTTGGCTTTTATGTTAGATATTTGGTCATGTAATACAATGCTATTTAGATTGATTTATGATAATGTCTCTCTTATTATGCTATGACTTGCATGTTTCGGTATTGTGAATGGTTATGTGCTACGTGCAAGCATGTTTGTCCCATTCTCGTTATTGCCCCTATAGCTTAAGTCCCAAGTCCCCAATTCCTTAGAATTTATGTGTTATGTGTTTAGCTTTCGCATTTTCGAACCGATGATGTGTGTAATGATGCTATGATGTCTTGATCGAGGGTTTTCGGGTCCTCTTTTGCCATGTCACATCTAGGCCCCCTGTCCAGGTTGTGATACGAGATGATTAACCTACTTATCTCCCAAGAAAATGGGGTTTTCCTAAAGTAAAATTAACTAAACTAAACTAATGTAGGTGATAAGAAATCAGTAAAAGAGCTAACTAGGATAATGTGTTCCCCATGAATCCCTAACTTGGTATTATCGGATAAATGTAACATTTTCCAATGTGTAGGTGTAGGATAGTAAGCTAGGTTTACCTAAACCTTTGATACAACGAATAGGTAAATTTCATCATGGAACTTGATTCATCTCCATGATGTGACATTACTAACCCTTACTTTTTATCCCAGTACAATCTTTCCTTGATCCAGTTCAGTTAATTAGACGAGAATATCTCAATTGAATCCTATTAATTACCTCTTTCCTATTCATTACTTCCTTGATCCGGCAAGTAACACTAGGCAAGTTCTAACGTAGGCCTCCATTAAAAATCAATTAAAGTGAAGAGGATTAATTAATACAACCTAACACACCTTCCAAGAATTACACAATATTCTATTTTACCTTGTTAGTTTCTCATGGTTCCCACAACCCTAGTTGTGTATTTAGCTATGCATGATCAATATAAATATAGGAATTATTAGTATAGTAACACAATTGAGCACGTACACAGATGAATCTAAGAATATGAAATTCAACTCTTCAATTAGAATCACAAGTTCGAATTAAGAACACAAATGTTTTTTCACTCAAAATATGATAAATCATGTGTATTCTCTAAAACCTTGTTCAGAATTCGTGACTCCTAAAACCTTAATAAAAAATAACCTAAAAACTATTTATAATGTGTAAAATACAAAACCAAAATGGAATAGGAAAATTATGTCATCACGTTCTACGGGCAGGTTCACGGCTCATGCATCAATCTACGGCTCGTATGTTGGGGTTTCGTGGATTGAAACTGGATTTTAGAGACTACTTCTCCAAGACCTTTCCACGGGTCATGTAAGATTATATGGCCCGTAGGGGATTTCGTTTGATGACCTTTCAGAACTCCTCCACTTTCTGATTCTCAGGGCATGACCACACTCTACAACTACTGGATTGGTCTATGACTCGCTTGCTTCCTTCGTAGAGTTTAACTTATAAATTCACCCCTGACTGGAAATTGCTATGAGACCCCATCTACGGCCCGTGACTATTTTCACGACCCCTAAAGGGTTTTGTGAATCACCAAAATTTACTACTTTAGCATACTTTGCCTAAAAACTATGCCAACACTGAAATTCTGTATTAAAAACACACAAACACATCAAATCTACTAACATCACTTTGAGAACACATAAAATTCTAAGTTTTAAGCATCAAAAGTGTTGCATTTCAGTAGCACATCATTGAACAAAAGGACCAAGTCCCCTAGTGCGAACTTATGGTGCTCAATGCGATGATCATGATACAACTTCATTCTCTACTTGTACAATGTTGAACTTTCATATACCCTCAAGCGAAACTCATCAAGTTCATTGAGTTGGTTCAGCCTTAAATGTGAAGCATCATTCCAATTCAAATTCAACTTTTTGAGCGCCCATATTGCATTGTTTTCAAGCTCTACAGGTAAGTGGTAGGATTTCCCAAAGATAAGTTGGTTAGGAGACATACCTATGGGAGTATTCAATGCAGTTCGGTATGCCCATAATGCGTCATCTAGCTTTTACGACCAGTCTATCCACTTTGCATTCATGATTTTTGATAGAATCGACTTAATCTCCCAATTTAATACCGTAAATTTCCCATTTGTCTAGGGATGATAGGGAGTTTCAATACTATGTATCACCCCATACTTCTCTAGTAAAGCTCAAAAAAACATGTTATAAAAGTGGGAACCTCTATCACTTATGATCACCCGAGGAGTATCAAACCTTGAGAAGATATTCCTCTTAAGGAATGCTTTGATGTTTTTTACCTTTATTGTTGGGAAATACAACTGCTTTTCAAAACATAATCCATAGAAATTAAGATATCTTGTTCCCATTCAAACTCACAAATGGCCCATGAAGTTTATACCCCACACATCAAATAACTTAATTATCATGATGGGGTTAAGAGGGAGATCATGTTTACCAGAAATCCCACCTTCTCTTTGACACTTTTCATAAGCTTTAGAACAGTCATGAGCATCTTGATAGATGGTAGGACAATCTGAAAGATCATGAGTTGTCTGGATACCACTATGATACCCACTAATAAGTGATGAATAACAAGCCTTCAAGTATGCTCATCATCTCAACCTCTCGTACACAACAACGAATCCTATCTGCACAAACACAAAATAAGTATGGCTCATCCCATAAGAACTTTCTCACATCAGACATAAACTTTTGATGTTGGTGGGAAGTCACATCTCGTGGTACCATATCATTGACTATGTAATTAGCATAATCTGCAAACCATGGAATCAAGTTATGTGATGCAGCTAAAACTCTCTCATCAAAGAATAATCCATTAATCTCTAATCCATCTTCAAGTTTTTCTATTGCATCGTCTTCAAGTCTAGATAGGTAGTCTGCAACTTTGTTCTCTGTCCTTTTTTTGTCAATAACCTTGAAATCAAACTCTTGAAGAAGTAGCACCCATCGAATCAATCTCGAATTGGCGTCCTTATTTGTCATGAAATATCTCAACGTTGAATGATCAGTATCTACAATGACTTTGGTTCCTAACAAATAAGATTTGAACTTCTCAAACACAAAGACTACTGCAAGTAACTCTTACTCAGTAATAGTATAATTTGTTTGTGTTGCATTAAGGGATATACTAGCATAGTAGATGGGATGTAGAATCTTCTCTCTTCACTACCCAATACCACACCAAGTGCAACCTCACTTGCATTACACATGATTTCAAAGGGTTGAGTCCAATCCGGTGCAACAATAATAGGTGTTGAAATTAGCCTCTACTTTAACCCTTTGAACGCTTTGAGACATGCTTCATAAAATACAAACTTTGAATACTTCTTAAGAAATTTGCATAATGGGTGTGCAGCCTTTGAGAAATATTTAATGAACCTTTGATAAAAGTTATATTTCCCAAGAAAATCCTCACACCTTTGACAAAGATAGGTGAAGGGAGCTTCTCAATTACCCCAACTTTTTCTTTATCTACTTTAATACCTTTTATGGAGATTTTGTGACCTAGCACTATACCTTCTTTAACCATAAACTAGCACTTCTCCTAGTTTAGAACAAGTTGACACTCTTCACACCGCTTTAACACATCATGTAAGTGCTTCAAGCAATCATCAAACGAGTCTCCAATAACACTGAAGTCATCCATAAATACCTCAATAGTATCCTCTACCATATCAAAAAATATAGACATCATGCACCTTTAAAATATGGTTGGTGTATTACATAGTTCAAAGGGTATCCTCTTGAATGCGAAGGTACCATAAGGACATGTAAAGGTGGTCTTCTCTTGAATCTCCAGTGCGATATAAATTTGATGGTAGCATGAATAACCATTAAGAAAACAATACCAACCTTTGCTCGCCAATTTATCAAGTATTTGGTCCATGAACCACATAGGGAAGTGGTCTTTCTCTGTAAAAGCATTTACCTTATGATAGTCCATGCAAACCCTCCAACTTGTGACTGGACTTAAAGGAATCAACTCATTTCTTACATCAGAAACCATCGTGATACCTCCCTTTCTTTGGAACACACTAGGTCGGACTTACTCATTCACTGTCAGCAATCAAATATATCACACCAGCATCCAACCACTTGATAATCTCTTAGCTCTTGCATCGATGAGTTTACATGCCTCTGATGCCCAATATTCAACTTATAATCTTTGATCAACTGAATTTTGTGAGTACAGATGCCTGGGGAAATGCCAATAATGTTTGCAATCATCATCCAATAGCCCATTTGAACTGCTTAAGGACCAAAAACAATGCTTCTACCTATCCATCATCAATGTTCGTGGTAATAATCATAGTAAAGTATTGTTAGGCCCAAAAATACATACCTCAAGTGGGTTGGAAGAGCCCTCAACTCTAACACTGGTGGCTCTTCAATGGATGGTCTTATAGGTGGAGTCTCGCAATTCTTTAAGTCCAACTCAAGTTTGAGTTGGTGTCTACAATATCCTTGAGCTTGAAGTGCATTAACCATCTTATCAAAATTTGGAATGTCATCGCTCTCAAAATTTTATCAATGCTTCCTCAAGTGCTTCGACACCTAACCTCTCTTCTATAGGGATTGCTGGTTGCACTTCATCAATACTCTCTAAAACAGATACAACTCATTTATCATCAGGTCGCTTCACATATTGGCAAACAGTGAAGACAATCCCTTCATCATTCAATCTAAACTTGAGTTGACCCAACTCCATATCTACTAAAGCTCTTTTAGTGGAAAGGAATGGTCTCCCCAAGATGATTGAAACTTCAAAATCTACCTCACAATCAAGAATTACAAAATCTATAAGGAATATGAAATTTTCAACCCGAACAAGAACATCATAGAGTACCCCTACAGGCTTTTTGACCTTTCTATTTGCCATCAACAACTGCATTGTCATCAAAGTGGGCGCTCCTAATCCCAACTGCTTGTACACTACAAGAGGCATTAGCTCTCAAATCCTATAATGCCTTTGCAAAATTAAAAACTCTGATAGTGCAAGGAATGGTGAATGCTCTAGGGTCTTCTTTTTTCTGCACAAGTAATCTAGTTGCAATGGCTCTGCAATGATGAATGTCATGTGCAAGCTCTTAACTCACCCTTCTCTTCTTTATAACTAGATCCTTCATGAACTTAGCATACTCGACATCTGCTCTAATATATCAATAAGAGAAAAATTAATAGATAATTGCTTCAGCATAGAGATGATGTTCTAAATTTTCCCTTCCTCCTTCTTCTTCTTCTTTAGTCTCTGGGGGGAAGGTAGTGGAGGCCTTAGTATAGATTTAAGTTTTTTTGGTGCTACTACATCATCCCCCACATTATCCTTGGTTTGTCCATCTCTGATCTTGAACGGTGCAGTGCTCTTTACTATCTCCTCGTCCTCTCTGATCTTATCCTCTACCACTATCGACATTGGTGTATCCATGGTTTGTTTACAATCCTGCGTTATCACTATCATGCAATGCCTATCATTCTTCAGAATCTGCATCGTATAGCGTGGCAGCATACCTTTCTAACGTTAGTCCAACTGCGTCAACATCTAACCAAACTACCGCTCCAACTGCTTAATAGAAACAATATATGACTCAATCTTCTAGTTGATACCTGATATGTCTGCAACCTCTTTTAAAGTCTCATCCTATGCATCATCCTTCTTAAGTAACTGGTCGAACATCTTCTCAACTCGTGAACTACCAACCCTAGAATCATATTTGTAGGTAGTATATATGCTTCATTCCGGTCATTGCAATACCCATCTCTTCATGCCCAATCACCATCTCTGTCTTGATCCCTATTTCTCTCATAGTATCCTCCCCGATTATTGTTGTTGTCTCGATAGGTATAGTCTCTGATGAATCTTACCTTGATTTCCTTGACCTTGGCGCCAATAATCCTGATTGGATCCTTGGGCGTTAGTCTAAAAACACCCCATCTGATCATTCACAAAGCATGTATCCTCCTCATAATAAAAGTAACCATAGACTGGTGCTCTTGTTTGCTGACTTACTGTATTAACTCACTCTTGATTTTGCTTCACCAACAGCCCGACACTAGTACTAATCTGAGTCAGCTCTTCTAGCACCTCTTGGTTGGTCTTTACTTACTCTAGATTTGCGCTAACTGAGAAAGAGCTTCATTTTTGTATCTCTTGTACCCCATGCATGGTTTATTTTGGATACTTTCTCAAGTCGTTGAGTTGCCTTAGCAAAAGTACAATCCATGAAGGAACCTCCAGTTATAGTGTCGGTGACTACTTTGTTGTTATCATCTAGTGCTCGATAGAAGATCTCCAATAAGGAATCATCTGTGATCTTACTCCTCAAATACTTAGTGAATCGCTCCCATGCTGCACTGATAGACTCTCCATTTTTTTTTTTGGAAATTGTTGATGTAGTCTCTGAGCTTCAACTTCTTCGATGTAGGGAAGTACCTCTCCAAAAAGACCTTTTGTATCTCTGCCCATGTATTTATAGAGTTGAATGAAAATTCTGATAACCATACTTTTGCCTCACTTGTAAGAGATAATGGGAAGATACGAAGCCCAATGGCATCCATGGACAAGTTTTGATTTTCCATCATACTCTTACAAATGAACAACATATTGTGAAGATAGTTATGTGAATCCTCATATGGTAAACCCGAATATAACCCTCTATGTTATAGCATCTGCAACAACCGCTCGATATGATAAACTTGGTATCCAGTGGCAGTAGAGGTAATACATTAGCTTCTGTAACATACACCATCGTTGGATCAAGTTCAAAGTTATTCCATGCACTAGTCTAATCTCTTTGCACTGGCTGATGGTCCACCACTTGTGGAAGTGGTGGGTCTTGTTTATTTAAGATTGGGTTCTGATGCAGGTTTTGCTCGTCTCCGAAGCAAGTCAATTATGTCGCTTATAGTGTTATCAGCGCTGTCTTAGGCCATTTTTCTTAGTTTTCTTTATAGCTCAGGATCGTATGGTGTAAAGGGATTGCCTCGACTATGTATGTTGAGCATATACTAAATTTGTATGTTGAAAAAGAAAAAAAATGATAAAAATGCATAAAATACAAAAATAAGGATTAATCTCTAATTACTCTAACTAAACCAGTCTAAAAGTCGTATTCCCCGCAATGGTGCCAAAATTTGATAACCCCCAAATTATACCTCCCAACTGAAGCGTAAGCGGTTGCTGTCAAATATAGAATCTAACAATGGTTTGGGTCAATCCCACGAGAAATATGGTTTAGACTTAGATTAGCCAAAGCAATGTCGAATAATTAATCTTCTTATTTCAAGAAGGGGAGTTTATGATTCAATGAAATAACAAATAAAACCTACGCTATGGTCAAATAAGATGCAAGTATTATGAAATAAGAGAAAATAACTAGGGTACTATGATCCCCATGATTCTTAACGCAGTATAACCTCATAATTGTAACTTTTTCTAGTGTGTAACATGTAGAACTAGTAAGTAATGTTCACCTAAGTTCTTGGGCCGACAAATAGATGAATTTCACCATGCAACTTGGGTCGTCTATGGGTGTATGCATTACTAACCCTTATCCTAGTCCCAGATTTAATTATCGCTTGGATTGTTCAACCTAATTAAATGAGTGTAATCACATCAATTCTCTGTTATTTATTCTTTTTCCCATTTGTTATCGCCTTGAGCCAGTGAGTAAGAATAAGGCGAGTTCTAACGTTGGCCGCCATTAAAAATTAATCAAATCAAAGAGATAAACAATACATGCATACATACTTTCCAAGGATTACAAATTATTCGATTTTTACTTTGTTAGTTCTTCATGGTTCCCACAACCTTAATTGTGAATTTAGCTACTCGTGTTCGTTATATTAGATGTTATCATGATTGATGTTTGCAATAATTAAGAACTTACAACAAAGAATTGAAGAATGAAAATTCAAAATCTTCACTTGATTCGCAATATGAAAATCCAAAAGTATGAACAAAGTACTTTTTGTTTAAGTACTCAAAGCATAAAAGTAGCAACACTGACAGTAGAGTGCATAACTCATCCAAAATAACTAAAAATCCTATTTATAGACTCAAAAAACAAAATCCTAATCAAATAAGAAAAATTGAATTCGGACTTAACCATGAGCCAATATATGGTCCGTAGAAGTGATTACGGCTCGTGGTCTAAAATCGTAGACTACCTTCTCTAAACTCAGGTCCTTTTTCACAAACTACCATCCACGACGCATAATTTAGAATATGGGTCATGGTCTTTATCGTAGACTGGAATTCTGACTTTCTACTTTTTCTTCCACGACATGGTTTATAGGTCGTAGACTGGACTACGGCTCGTCCTGTCCTTCGTAGTTTCAACCTGTGTACTTTCCAGTCTCTTTGTACCTCAACCACGAGCATCATCTACGGCTCGTGGAGCAAACCACAATCCGTAAATGGACTTGTGTAAGACCACTTTATAGCAAAAATCTGCAATCTCCTCAAAAATGTCCTGAATCCTGTAATCCTGTAAAAATACGCAAATCAAATCCACTAAAATGTGTCAGAGAACACATAAAATTTCAAGTTTAAAGCATCAAAAGTGTCGTATTTTGACGGCAAATCAAATATAAAATTATTATTTGAGTTATGTCTTGAGTTACTAGCTTGTTTACTGATTGTGATGTCTTAAAGACCACATAATTATTTCTTTGATTTTATTAAGTCTTCCACCAACTAAATAAGTGAAGAGATCAAATGGTTCGCTTGAGAGCCAACAATAATTTTTGACTGTCGACCACGTATAGGGTACTCCCTACAAGGCTTATAAAAGAAACACTACGCATAAATGTAAGTTATAGTATTGAAATCACTGACGAAGGACACGAAGGTTAAAATTACAGCATAACTAACTGTCCATCTATGAGTCCTCTAGACATAATTTAGTAAGTCTATCCAGAAAAATCCCTCAGTATACGTTAAATACATAATCATAAAATATTAAAAAATTGAAGACTAATCCCCTAGAAACGGAGAGGGACTTACCAATAGTAGAAGATTTGAAACCTAGCCAGTGTCTTGATCACGTGCCTGCATACCTGAATTTGTATCAATAAAAAGATATAGTGTCCTCAACAGAAGTATATATGAAATAGTACTGTATGTAAAATGGTAGAATAATGGATAACGTATATATCAAGATCCGTAGAAGCAACCAATATAGTCATATTTGTAACATAGGAAGATTAAAATATGAGATCATTTGGACTGTCTTAGGGATATGTCTTTCATTATATATAATTTAGTTTATTGTCCGAGTCTAAATAAGGTTCACAACATATGAATTTTTAAGAATTTATCAATATACATGAAGAAATTATTAAGAAGTTTTTGTTAAGAAATCACTGAAAAATCATTAGACTTGGTTTTTAAGATAAAAATGATCATTATCATTCATAATTTCATTGAAGAAATGATCTTGTAAAACTCAGAATCTTCATGGAAATAAGATACTTTCATGAGGCCATTAATTTGTGTTAAGATAAGAAAAATATATTAGTATTTTATGATCTAATCGATCTTATTTTTTATGATGGATGATCCTTTGAGGGCGAAGTTGGGTTCTTGAGAACTTATCTTTCTAGGATAAGTTTTCCAACTTGGAAGGTGAAACATGATATTAAGGGTGTAAAAATGAGTTCAAATATATGTAACCCGTTCAATCCGTCCAAAATTTTATGGGTTGGGCTCAAGATAATTTGAATTGGGTTCAATCTCAACCCGTTCAAGCTTAACCCATTATGAAAAAATCTCCAATTAAGCCCAATGGAATCTCCAATTTCAACTCATTCTAAGACTCTTTACTTGCATTGATGAAAGGTATATTTTTTATCTATTTTATATTTTCTATGATTTATCTATCTATTTGTAATTTTTTATTTTATTTTCTTGAGTTAAAATTCAAATTGTGGTTAGGAAAGGTAAATAATAATAAGTTAGAATTATTGAGATTGAGCGGGTAAAATTGGGCGGGTCATGACCCAACCCAAATTTTAGCCCATTTGAACCCAACCCGTTTGAACCCAAAGTAAATTTGGACGGGTTATAGCCCAACTCAATCTCTATTTTAACCCATTTTAACATTCTCAATTTCAACCTAACCCGTCCGTTTGACACCCCTACATGTTATTATAATGTTTGTAACATCCGTTGTCATACAGATGATGTCTCGAGAGCATAAATCAAGGCAATAGCCACTTCCTTCGGTGCAACCGTGCAATTGATAGCTTGGCGTCCAGCAAGATATATAATGTCCACTAAAATAGGAATAACTTTGACATAATGTTCAATCATAAATCACCTACTGGAACTCTCAAAACACAAAATGAAGCTACGGAAAGGATTTGATTTAATGAATATATATACAAGTATTGACACCTCCTAACACAAGTTAAATGTTTAGTGTAGTGCTTAAGGGATTGCAAAAATTGCTTGAGGTCATGTGTTTTATCCTTGATAGTAATATATATATTTTTATTTGACACCCCTTATTAAAAAATCTGACTCCGCTATTTCAGAGATTGCATCATTTATATTTGTCACCGTATGTTATAACCTTCAAATTTCCTTTTATTCAATTCATTATTTTCCTCAGCATAAAACAAAAGAAAGTTTTACCTCTAAAAATAATAATATAGAAAAAGCAAAAATAAAAAATAACTATATCTGCTTTCATGATTCACGTTACATTTTAAAAAAAAATAACACGACAAATCCAACTTGTCAATTCACACTTGATAAGGACCTAAGTGACATGAATTGACCTTATAATATTGGAAAAAGAAGAAAGAAGAAATAAAAATAGCAACATTAATCATTATATATGTTATATTATATATGGCCCTATCAATTATATTGTCAACTTTAGGATTTACTTGTTCCCACATGTTATACGTGTTTGGAGATTAATATTTACGTGAAAAGAAATTGTAATGACCATTGAGCTCTCCCATTATAATAAGGTTTATGTTGCTTTTAGAACCATAAATGACATTAATTATAACTTTCTGACTATGCAATTGTCAAACTGAATTTGGAATATTGCATAAAATATTTACTAATCACATTTGGTTGTTCACCAATCAATGAGTTGTTTCTTTCACTTAAGAATAAACTTATGCGTGTGATTTGGGAATAATTCAAGTGAAATGTATTGTTAGGATATATGAGCATTTTAATAATATAATATTAAGTTACTCATACATGCCACTCATTTGTTGTATCACCTTGGCACATTTGCTGTGGCATTTTATGCCTCATTACTCACATGAGTTAATGCTAAAAAGTGGCAATAATTTTTTTAAAAATTATTATAATATTCTACACATTATTTACCTCTTTATGATTTATAATATATGTAATCTTTAAGTCAGTCATTTATTTAGTTTATTATTTCATATTCTTTCTATTTATTGTAAAGAAACATTTTGTTTATTTTTACTTATCATTGTTTGACTTAGCACACTCATTAAAAAAATAATTATTAATATATTTTTATTAATTAATATTCCCTCCGACCCATATTATATGGGCATCTTATCATAAATATTTGTCTCATATTTTATGATCACTTACTAAATTATGATAGAATTAATTAAATTTTTCTCATTTTACCCCTATCATTAATATGATCTTTGAGAATTTAAACAAATTTATACACTCAAAAAATTAATGTACCTTGATATAAATAAAGGGCAAAATAGTAAAGTTGATTAGTACATTAATGATTTCTTAATTACTATGTAAATTAGAAGATGCTCATATAATATGGGACGGAGGGAGTATTTAGCATTAGGCCTTGGAAAATGATTTGGAGAATAGTACTTAATGCAAACGGTAAAACATGAAAAAAAATTATCTTTTTTGATATGTCAAAAGTGACAAGTAAAAATGAAAATTTATATTAGGAATAAATAATAAATAAAAGTGTACAGATGGAGTAATTATGCATTTTCCAAAGTATTCAATTTAATATATTCAACAGTATATAATAATACTAGTTTAGTGTACATGTTTTGCATATGTGTACCGCATAAGTTAATAAAAAGTGTATAAAAATAAATAAAGTATTGTGTGTGTAACTTATATCATTGAGCATAGAATTATAAATAGTTACGTAAATATTACTATCTCATATCATCAAATTTATAAATATGTCATTTTTCTATTCCTATCGCAGGATGCAAATTAACTTTATTTATTTGACAATAATATATAGTAGACAAAATGATTGAATGTATTTCTGATTCTATATATGTCATTTTTCTCTCATTCGATGTCCCGTGTCCGTGTTGAAACTCCGACTAAATTTGAATCGCACACTATAGAACTCATTTAGGGATAGAGCTCCCAATAGGATTTTCTCCATACTCAGGGCTCGAACGCAAAACTGTGATTAAGAATGAAGTAGTCTCGCCACTGCACCACAACCTATGTTGATAATTTTATGTTATTCTAATGTTCAAGGGAAAGAGTATCTTAGTTTATCATTGAGTTTCAAATTCATGTCCACCTCCTATCTACCTTGATATGAATTATAATTAATATGTTCGTATTTTTTATTATAATATAATTTAAACAATAAAATATTTACTTATCATTTATTTTCTTTTATTTGAGACTTCTAGCAAGAGAACAAACATAGTAGTTTCAATAACTTGGGTCATATACTTGAACGCTTAATTTATATTATTAGATACCAATTTATAATTTCTTTGAGTAGAGGTTGTAGATTTGTATTTTGAAAGTTCATTCAATTTTTAAATAAACACATATATTCCTTCCAAACATGCATGCATGCATACACACAAACAAAAATTGAAGTCAATAAAAATACAGACAAATTATCAACCAACATGCATATAAATTACGGGATAATATAATATTATGAAAGAGAGAAAAATAGTATTACCTCTGAACATATCGTTGTATAAGTGTGTTTCTTTGACGTGAATATAAATTTACTCCTTATATAGATAATATGTGTTTTAGTGTGATTGTCTAATTGGAATTAGTATTGGATTGTAGAATTTTATGTTTTGTGTCTTAGTTTGTTTCAATTTTAAATATTAGGTAAATTGTTAGTAGAAAAATTTGATCTTTTTTTCATATTTTTTGGTGGGTTTTTTTTGCCTATTTTTTGGATAGTTTTTAGACCTTTTAAAAAAAACTTTTTATTTGTTTTTTTTTTTTTGGATCAAGTCTATTTTTTTGGAAGTTTTTGCCTATTTTTCTAGACGATTTTTAAACCTCTTTTTTAGGGACTTTTTTTCCTGGACGTGTTATTTTTTCCATTTACTTTTTTTATAAAGTTTATTTTTTTGACTATTTTCTTTTTGAATCAAGTCTATTTTAGTTAAAAAAAGAATTCTTTGTGCAAGAATTTAACAATAATCTTCTCTATTTAATTTTTACTAGTTTAGCGTACGTGTGTTGCACGTGTGTGTGACGCCAATATTATTAAATTGAATACTATAAATATTTGAAAAATTCTTAATATTGTTATAAGAGTATACATTTTTTAAAATTTTCATCCGATATTCATAATCTTAATATTGTCATAAGAGTATACATTTTTTAAAATTATTCATCCAATGTTCATAATCCGTATTGATGTCCAAATTCAAATTTAGACTTGACAGAGACCTCATTCGAGAATAACATTCTCTACCAAGATTTTTTTTTCATACCTAGCCTACAAAATTCCAAGTAAATGAAATAATACTGGATGACCCTAAACATACATTTAATTTAAATATAATATAAAAGGTATATTTTATGAATAATCTGTATAGTTCACTTGTTTTATTCGGGATCAAAATGATCATATTTTGTTAAAAAACTAAATTTGAAAAATTATATTTTCATTAAATATTTTTTGAAATACACTTTTTTCACGATTCTTTAAAAATATTGTCAAATAACATAATTTAAATAATAATATAATAATTGAAGAAAGATGAAAAGATGATTTTATTTGAAGTATTCTTCTAATCTTCTTATATGTTTAGGATTGATATAATTTTTAGCCTTCAAATAGGAATATAATACAATATCTCAAATTTTGTATTAAATATTAAGATAATAATTATTTTAAAAAACAATAAATGACAATTTTGTTAGTGGACATTCTTTTGCCTATATATATTGCCTATTTTTAAAGTAGTTTTTGACTTGTTTTTGCCTTTTTCTTGGACCTTTTTTTCTTAGTGTTTTTTAGGCACTTTTTTTTTTTGCCTATTTTTAAAACCATTTTTGGGGTAATTTTTTATAATCTTTTTTTGCCTTTTTTTGAAACCCATTTTTTTGGGGGACGTTTATTGAATTATTCTTTTGCCTATTTTTGGTGACATTTTAAACTTTTGGCTATTTTTTTTAATCAAGTATTTTTAGTTTTGTTTATTTTTTGGAGTTTTTTGCATTTTATTTGTTTTTGATGGTTTTTTTAACATCATTTTTGTCTATTTTTAAAACTATTTTTTGAATTTTTTTAGCCATGTTATTGGACTTGTTGAAACTTTTTTGCTTATTATTTTGGAAGAAAATTTCCTTTAAAAAAAGAAAAAACTTTTGGGTTTCTTTTAGACCTTTTCTTTTTCAATTTTTTTGATGTTTTGTGACTATTTTTTTGGTTTTTTATTTTTTTTTTACTTTTTGACTATTATTTGAAAAGGTTTTTAAATTATCTTTTCTATCAAATCTATTTTAGTTGAAACAAGATTCTTCATATAGAAATTTAATTACAATACAATATCTTTTTGGATCAAACCTATTTTAGTTGGAAAATAATTCTTTGTGGAGGAATTTAATCATAATAAGGAAATCTTCTTCATTTAATTTTTATTATGTTTATTAAATTTAATATTTAATATTATTAAAATAATAATAAAAAAGATGGTGAAAAGATGATTTTGTCGAAAGAAAAGTCTTTTAATGAAGAGCAAAAAGTTCAAATAACATTTCTAAGGGTTTTCATGCTTTTTAATATAGTATAGATTATGTTTATTATATTTAATATTTAATATTAAGAGAATGGTGAAAAGAGGATTTTATCTAAGGATGAATCTTTTAATGAAGGGCAAAAAGTTCAAACAACATTTCTAAGGGTCTTCACGCTCTAGTTTTGTTGTACGCGTTTTGCGTACCAAAGCAAGAAAAATTAAATTTAATTATAAACTTATAACAAGACAAATAATTCACTACAAAAGTAATTTTAATAATTTATTTATTTATAAAGGTCCTATATATAGAGATTCTATCACAAATTAGAATCCATGGTAAATTAGAATTTTCCTTAGCGATTGCAGGGTATTTTTTTATTCAATTAAGGAAGAAATAGAAGTCTATCAAATAAGGAAGATTTAGGAGTCTTTCCACGGCTAGAAGCCCTTATTTTATTACTTCTTTCCATGTATTTTAAAAATCAATATCATAAATATAATTAAATAATAATTCAAAGAGAATGGTGAAAAAACGATTTTATCTAAAGCAGAGTCTTTTAATGAAGGACAAAAAGTTCAAACAACAATTATAAGAGTTTTCACACTTTTAATATAGTATAGATATATATGGATATAGATATAGATATAGATATAGATAGATAGATTAACTCTATTATTTATTGTTTTTTAAGGTGTTTGTCAAGTTAACAAGGGACAATTATTATTAGACAAAAAAGTATATTATTAATGGTTGCTTAGTTCATGTTAAACTCAGATCCCCTATTACTTTTCAATTTACAAAAAAGTTGAAATATCTTTTGTAAATATCATCGTAAAGGAATTCGATAATTACATTCCAACAAAGTAAAAAATATCTTTAGAGAGGTATTAGTAACTACTTATAAGCTTTACAATTGTTTTTATACATATTTGATGAATACTTATCATTAATTTTAATTTTCAGATAATTGACATGTTAGTTTACATTGATATAATTTATTGAGAAAAGACAGACCATGACAAGAGAGACAATAATTATAAATGAAGGCAAGGTAAAATTACACAATTTTTAATGAAAAATAGCACATAGTCAGCTTCTTTAACTTTTCAAAATATTTCATTTAGATACTTGAACTAAGTCATTTTTTTTAAGAGAAAAGGGTAAAAAAAAGGTCCTTGTACTATCAGAAAGAAGCAAAAATATCCTCCGTTTATACTTTGGGCCATTTATGCCCTTGTACTATTAGAAATAGATTAAAAATACCCTGATACTAATGAAAAAAGGTCAAAAATGCCCTTGATTTATACTTTCTGATAGTACAAGAACATTTTTAACCCTTAACCATTTTCCCTTTTTTTAATGAACACCTCAATTTCAATTAGACACTTTGGATTTAAATTTTGGCAAAAAACTTTTATGTGTATTTTCATTTTTTTGTTGAACCACATAAAAAATGTTATCTCCTTTAAGTATATCCATCAATCTCTAGTAGAAAACGTCAAAAAATTTACGGCTTATTGAGGCGAATGTGTATCGTTAAAGAAAAGTACATATTTTATTGTGTTGACTTGACTAACCTAATATAAGAATGAGAACACATGCAAAAATGTAAAATTCTAAAATTTGAAACTTTTTTTAAAAGTTGAAATACAACTTGTTCGAATTGCTAAAATGGAATATCCTAACAATTTAAAAGAGACGATTATAGACATGCTCATAATTTATGTAACTGTAATTTTAAAACATACATGTGATCAAACAACTACTTTAGGGGAAGAACGAAAAATTGTAAAACAATATCTCAATGTAGAAAGTTATTACGTCAACCAAGCAACGATACAAACATAGAATATAAATTTTATAGAATATTAGTTGAGATACGATCAATTACATGTTTATACCTCATTGACAACAAACAAGTTACCTTACTATGATTTATGTTGATCATTCACAGGAACAGGTTCCACTTTTTTAAAACAATATGGATATTATAAATATGTATCATAAAACTCGATATACAAGTACAATGCACGTTGGAGAGGTTTAGTTTTCTTAGATTACAACATTCGCCTAACATTGTTAGGACAGAAATATTACTACTGTTTATTTTCAGATGTTTGAGGATGCAAAGATTTTTTACTTGTTGATGAGTCACCTAGGAGCTCAGATCTCAACTTCATTAGCAATCGTCCAAGATAGTTAAGGCCTTCTCCATCTCGACCTCCTCCCCAGAATAGGTCATGTGGTGAACCCTCCACAAGAACAGACCCCGCAGTTGACAGCAACAAAGAATTTAAATAGGGATATGTCGTGAACTTGCATTTTAAGGCGTTATACATGACATCAATCTTGATAGATTCCCAGTCCGGTCTTACCTGGAGCACACAGGAATAAGAAAGGAATGAACACAAGTTAGAACCTTAACGGCATTATACACAACGGACCATTAGTACAGAGATAAAAGATCCCATAGCGAGCAAGTAAAAAGGAGTGCCGTGCAGAACCAATAGCCTAAATTGTAAAGATCAAGTACTTCTTGCTTGCGTCAGACAGTTAGATTAAGATGGATCATCCATGTCCAAATTTCTTAAAATTGCTGGAATTAACAAACGGATTTAGAAACAAAACTCATTAAGCACTTCCGAGCATGGTTTCCTAAGGTAATGTTTGCTACTAAACTACAATTCTTTATTGCACATTCCAAAGTCTCTGCCGCTTAATACTGCCCCCCACATTTCAACTTAACTACTTCTTTGAAGCATCCTTTCTGGAATCTGACTAACTTCGCCCTAGACCCTGGGATTGTGCATAGACTCTCAATTCAATATGACATCCAGACCATACAATATTTTCAGGAACAAACAAATCCAAATACAAACTTTTCCCTGTATTTATTCCGAGTTTGAGGTTGCAAAATGAATTCATCAAAAAAGAAAAAGAACTTTTTCGATAAGCGTGGTGTCCAGGTCAGCTTGTGCGTACCTCGACTAATTCCACGGGATACATGTCACCTCCCACAAGCAACGAGTATCAGGTAACTCTGTCCACCAAGGCTCATCGAAATTCTTTTTATCAACATATCTTTGTTCTCAATATCTTTGATTAGTTTGGTGTTTACTTTTATGAACCAATAAAATACCTAATGTTTGATAGATAATAAATTGTCGATTATTTTTATGGACAACCGAATAGGTTCAATAATCAATACCACTTCAGTATAATGGGGGATCTGCAGGCTGCTAGCAATCATTTCAAAACTCCTTTTTTCATTCATTACATAGTGTTGCTTAAATAAACTAGTTTTACTTCATAATTTTTTTAGACAAAAAAAACTGCCTGTTGGCTTTAAATTATTTATTTTGGCTTACCAAGATACAGGGGGCAGCT
Organism: Solanum aculeatissimum; assembly: GCA_038996855.1. Classification (NCBI taxonomy): domain Eukaryota; kingdom Viridiplantae; phylum Streptophyta; class Magnoliopsida; order Solanales; family Solanaceae; genus Solanum; species Solanum aculeatissimum. The sequence continues at coordinate 18,489 of JBCEWC010002013.1, forward strand.
CTAGAGTGTCATCTACAGGTTCATGTGAACCCATTAACTTTTGTCCAGACCTTATATATGCATAAAGAAATCTACTTAAATATTTATAAACTTCAAATCCTGAATTTGCATCTGCTAAGCCACTTTGGAGATACCATTTAATACAGAGTAGATAGCTTCTGAACTCACCCATTTATTATCAACCATTTACATTACAATTGATCATATTCTGCTATCTAGTTAAGTGGCATGCTTATGTTTTCTGAACACAAGAATAAAGCAGCTTCGCAAAGAAGGAACCACTTGAAAAATGATGGTACATGGAAAAGCAATGGGATAGTGTTGTAAGAAGAATGTAAAGAATTACCAGATTAGGTTGCTGCCTCTGTATTCTCCTTCCAATCCGTGCTGCTTCCTCAGGGCTCTTTGCACATTTTAATTCTTCAATACAGCTTTTAGCTACAGGATCAGATACCCCGACAAACTTTTGTGCCTTCCATCAAAGAATTATTTGTCAAATGTCTGAAAGATGATGCAAATAATGAAGTTTTATCTTTTAAGTTTTTCAACCTGGTAATAATGCTCCACACTGGACCAGGTGACAAGTTTTTCATTTTCATCAGGCATTTGAATTGGATGGAGGGAGAAGTTTGAGAAGGCACCATATGGATCCCATGTTTTGTAAAAGAATATGATGCTTGATTCATAGGGAGAAATGGAAGGATCAATGGCTGAAGTTTCTTGTACTGATGGAATAGTAGGCGTCAGGTCAGGAACTGGTTGCAGAAACCCACTAACAAGTATGTCGGGTCCAATCTGCATATTCATATAACTTCAGAGTTCAAAATTATTTTATACTTTACAATTCTACTAAGTAAAAGAAACACAAAGATCAACAAAAAATTGTCATGTGGCGTTGTACCATATTGCTATAAGGTGAAAATTTATTTCAGCATTTGGGTACATCAGTAATTAGATATTAATGACATGGAGACCTTTGTTTTTTTACCAGCCTTGACAGATTATCATAGTGATACAGGATGTCGAACATTGTTTGGAACTACAATTCACTTAGTTAAGGCTAGCCCAAGGATGTAATATCTGTTTTTCAGACCCAGTACCTACAATGTGCAATGTGGGACCCTAATAGAGAATGAAAGATAGCGTAATTGAAATGCAAGCATTGGCACGTGGATATTGAATGAGGAACCTAACTGAGTTCTAACTTGAGCAAATATTTTTTTGAAAGAGAGAAGTAACATGGGAATACGTGATTTCTCCTGCAATTCCTACTTATCCTTTTAATGAATGCGGAAATTCTGACTACTTTTTCTTTAGCTTCTCCTGTTTTGAAAGATAAAGTTCCCTCCATGGTAAAATATCAACTAAATAATCTTCTACGCCTCAATCACAAATTAGTTAAGGTTGGCTACATGAATCCTTTGAGTACATTGTGCCTATTCAGTTCAAATGATTCATTAAACTTTAGACTACGTCACGCCAGCCATTAACCTACTACAGCCTTCTACTTTATTTGAGTTTGGTATTTGTTGTGCTTTGTGAAGCTCCCACATGCAGACTCTTCCACTAACATCAAAACTTTTCAAATGTCTTTGTATGCTAGAACTAAGAAAACCTTAAAGGATTGTAGGAGTGGCACATTCTTAGGCAAGGTGAAAGACCACTTTTTGTGTTCCACTTCTACTAACAAGTCTGGGTGGCTTTAGTTATTACTGATGACACTGTCATGGCGCTACTTTAAATTTAAATTTCAATATAAATGTGTTACCAATCTCAAAAAAAGCTTCTGCGTACCGCTTGTCCAGGAGGTTATTATGCATAGCAGGAAGGCCTCAACCTGGCAATGTGGTTTTACCCTCTGTTTGGATGATGATTTCCCATGGTTTCATAATGTATGGTACAGTACATTACAATACAATGTTTGGATATATTGTATGGTTTGCTATTGTTTAATGATAATTTTGTTGTTTTTGGTTTGACTATATGATACTATATCGTATCTGATATGTTTATAAAAATATCCTTAATTATTCTAAATATTAAATTTACCAATATATAAAAAAAAATTAATAAGAGTAATAATCAAAAATAGTAACCAATACAGAAACTTATAGCCCAAAATTGAAGTAACTTAATTTATGTGAAATAAGAGAAATTTAAAAAAAAAACCCTATACTACATATTTAAAGAACTTTAAAGAATGAACCTCAGAAAATAGATTGAAATGTGGAATGAGAAGACGGGAGATGGAAGAGAAGCTTCAAAAGTTGATATGGAGGAGAATGAGTAATACGATTGTGAAAGCAGTAGATATATTAGGGTAAAATTTAATAAAGAACAAAGGGTAAATTAGAATTATTTAAAATTAAATAAGGGTATAATTGGAAAAAGAATAAGTAAACAATCGGATAAACAATATCCTCGGAGGTACTTCTAGAAGAGCATCATGCTTACCAAAGTGAAATGTTTTACTTGGTTAGTGATTAAGAGAGCTTGTCTTACTCAAGAAGTCTTACAAAAGAAAGGTAGACAACTAGTTCCCAGGTGTTCTCTTTGCAACATAACAGGGGAAACCAATAAGCATTTGTTTTTAAATTGCAAGTTCACCACTCAGCTATGGAACCTTTTCCTCAACAATACAAGCACTAGCTAGATAATGCCAGAGCACACATCAAATCTTTTGAGTTGTTCGATTAGGAGGAGAGGAAGTAAAAATCAAAAGAGATGGTGGAGATTAATACCCATCATGTATATGGTGGTCAATATGGAAGGAAAGAAATGAGAGATGCTTTAAAGATAGGTCCAATTCCATACATAAAGTAAAATGGAGTTGTATTATACTTTTACTTTTTTGGTGTAAACAACTTTGTATAGAAGATGTAGATCAGATTGCAGATTTGATAGGAAGCTTGTAATTGCTCTTTTTTGGAGGTGACCAACATGTCCTACCCTTAATGATGATGAATACAATTTACTAATTTCAAAAAAAAAATAAAAGAAACAATCAAAACAAACGTGGTTCTCTTATTACCATACCATGGAAAGCCACCATCTAAACAAGTTGTTAACGAAGAGAAAGTATGGAAAACTAATACAGCATGCTGCTTAGACATGGTGTATGTAGTTAGCAAAATATTTAACGAAACTCAAAGTGTAATTAGCATCTATAAAAGGGAATTTAATCGAGCATTGAGAAAACCTAAGGTTTGTTTACTCCAGTGGATTTATCAGAAAGGATACCAGGACTTGAGACAAGGAACTAGACTCAAATAAGAGAACACCAGAAATTTGGATAAGGCCAAAAAGAGAAAAATGCACAGGTTGTAAGTTGTGCACATGATACATAATTAAGGATTAAGCCAGACCAGACAGCACTACATGTATTTCTCTTTCCCTCTTTCATTTTGCTGGAGTGAGGGGGAGTAGTTGAGGATAAGTACCGCAAGACATGCATCTATTATGCACATAACCAGAAAATATATAGGAGATGCACTTACCTAGGGCTTCCACTGGGTGCAAAAAATAAGGAGTTAAGAGGCATGGAATGGGGTCCTGGAAAGGTGTGAAAAGAAACTATCCAGGTGGAAAAGTCAATACCTCTCCTTGGGAGGAAGATTGACCCTCACCAAGTCAGTTCTGGATGGTATGCCCACATATATGATGAGTCTCTTCCCTATACCAAAGAGCATTGAGAGAAAACTCAACAGAGTGAGGAAATCCTTCTTATGGCAAGGTAACAAGGAGAAGAGAGGATATAATCTAGTGAAATGGGATGTTTTAACTCGCAACATTCAGCAAGGGGGTCTAAATCTGAGGAACCTCAGCTACCAGAACAATGCACTTTTGAAGAAATGGCTTTGGAGATTCTGCATAGAGGAAAGGGCCATCTGGAGAAGATACATAGAGGGGAAGTACGGTTTACTTTCTCAATGGAATACTAGGGAAGCACGGGGGACTTTTGGATGCAGTGTGTGGAAAACCATAAGGAGGTTATGGTCCAGTTTCAACAAAAACATCTCGGTTACTGTGGGTAATGGCTGAAGACTGATTTTTGGAATGAGAACTGGGTTGGAGAGGGTAGTCTTAAAGATTCCTTCCCGCAGCTTTACACTCTAAGTCTACAACAGGAGGCCTATGTTGCTCAAGTCTGGAGCCCACAAGGGTGGGATTTAATCTTCAGAAGAGCTCTTAATGATTGGGAGATTGGGGAGATTGCTAGTTTGTTGGGAATTCTCCATTCACATCCAGGCTTGTCTAGGAGGCCTGATCGTGTGAAATGGAAAATTCAAGCTAAAGGAATATTTTCAGTGAAGTCTTGCTACTGGAATCTCAATTCCTTGCAGCCAGGGCAAGACAGGTGGCCTTGGAAATTGACTTGGAAGACCAAATGCCCCCCAAAGGTTGCTTGTTTTGCCTGGTTGGTATGCAGAAAGGCTTGTCTAACTCATGAAGTCTTGCAGAAAAAAGGATGGCAGATCAGTTCAAGGTGTGTAATGTGTGAGCAGGAAGCTGAAGTGAATGATCATCTTTTCCTACATTGCAAAATAGCCAGGTCTGTATGGAGCATGTTTCTGGCTGTACTGGGAGTTAATTGGGTGATGCCTGCCACAACAAAGGAGTTACTAAACAGCTGGAAAGGGATTGGGAGCAGACAAAAGGAAGAACACTGGTGGAAAACCATCCCTGCTTGCATCTGGTGGACTCTCTGGAAAGAAAGGAACTCAAGATGTTTTGAGGGCCAAAAATCAAGTTTACAGAGAATCAAAATGAATTGTCTAAGTTTTTTGTTTTTTTGGTGTAAAGGTAGCCTAATAGGGGAGATTGTAGAATTGGTAAATTTTATAGGAAACTTGTAATATACCCTCTGGGGTGGGATGTAAGTTTCCATTCATCATCTAGTTGGATGATGAACTCTTTGAATTGAATCAGTTACCCTTTTCAAAAAAAATTAGGACATAGAGCATCTTGAACTTATTGAGAATATGACTATAGATAGGAGAGTTTGTAGGTCATGGATTTGGGTAGAAGGTTATTTGGTAGTTGAATGTTGTCTCGTTTTCCTTCGGGACAGGCTTAGTAGTGATCATAAATCTTCTTTCTTACCAGCAGTATTAGCATTATTTTCATAGTTTCTTGTTCTTTGATTTTGGTTATCACTTGTGTTTTTTATGCTCCGTTTATCGCATTATTTCATTGTTGTTATTGTTCTTTCTTATCTTTGTTCTGTTACTGCTCCCATATCTGTCTTCCATTTTCCAACCAGTTTGGAAATGCTTTATTTAAGTTGAGAATCTATCAGAATCAACCCCCTCTCTCTATGAGGTAGGGGTAAGGTTTGCAAACACTCTACCCTCCTCGGCCTCCACTTGTGGGATTAGACTGGGTATGTTGTTATGAAGCCATTAATTATGATGCAGTAGTGGCGTTCCCCACACAAAACTCATACAATTTTGTGTAGTTGCCTGCTTGGATACATGAATCACCATCTTTTATTTAAATTGGAATACTGCATATAAACTTTTGCAATCATTGACAATATCGTTGGCTGCTTTGAACCTCAGGAGCTTCAAAAAGGAAATCAGTTGATCATCCAATTAAACATGAAAACTTGAAACGGACAGCTGGACCAGTAGTTGATTTAACTGGTGGTGTGCGAAATGAAGAAATTCTGGTATGTATTCTTCGGTCTGCTCTCCTTTCCTTCCACCAGTATTGTTTTATAGAGTTGCATCCATAAAAAGCATGGTATCAATATTCCTGGATATCTTGGAATCAGATATTTTGACATTTGGATTTGGCTTGTGAAATTGTTTAGGCATATTACCACATCTCTGTTTCTCCATCAGACCCAGTATTTGTTTTTGACATTTGATTGCGTGTTGAAGGTGTGTTATAGCTTGAAGAAGGGATAAATCTACGTAGCATATTGATTGCATAGCACAGCATGTTAAGTTTACGAAGTAGCTTACCTGCTGTCAATGACCTTGTTAAACTAAGGCTATTAATTTCTACAAAAAGGGACTATCAGTGAAGTGTTATTAGTAATTCTTTAATGAACGATTGAATTCCTTTTATCTTTATTATTATTTTGACATGACAAAAACCACCGAGGTTTTGATCTAATGGTAAAAGCTCAGTCTTAAGATGTTGTCATAGCCTCATAGGCTTGAGACTTATTGCAGGCAAAAGTCTGATATCTTAGTAGAGAGTTTTACTGCTGGCAAAAAGTTTGGTATTTAAGTGGAGAAGGATAGAGGGACAAGCACATGATCCACTGAATTTTGAACTGTGCCCTGCTGGCCCTTGGGATTTTCTAGGTTAGAAAATAAACCCACAACACTATCAGAAGAAATACCTTGTACTTTTGTATTAGAGGAGTGTTTTCCTGTGGGTGCATTGCTCTGTGCCTGTTTTAATGTTCTCAACTACTTTCCTCTTTGTACTAACAGAACCTATGTTTTCTTGAATTTGTAAATAATAAGTTACGGTTTAATGTGGTTTTTTCCTCTATCTTTTCTTAAAGATCTTTTTATGGACCCTAATTGCTTATCTTACATATAAGTTACTTTGCCTGCACAACTAAGATTGGTAACAGAGATGAGACATAGTGAGCGGGCCATTTATAATTGAATGTATTCTAGCGTTATTTCTTCTCCCTTTCAATATCTCTGCCTTTTGACCATTGTAGACTCTCACTTCAAATGGCTTACCAGATCAAGAGGCTGCCCATCTCATTCAAGAAAATGAAAAGCTCCGCGCACAGTAAGTATACTTTATAAATGAATATGTTGTCTTCTCATAATGTGATTTCCAAATTATGTTTTTAATCATAAATGCAAGGATGACAAACACATTCTGTGGTCTGGCAACTTTTCTTTTCTCCTCTCTTTCTTGTGAGGCCCAGGGAAGGGTAGTGTGTTTATGTAGAAATAGAAATATATTTAATGTAGAAATAGGGATAAAAGTAGGAAACAGCCTCTTTGCATCACCTCTGAGGTAGAGGTTAGGTCTCGTACGCACTCTCCTCCCTAGACCCTATTGTGTGGAACTACACGTGGGTGTATTGTTGTAGAAATAGGGATAACACATAAAATTCTCTTTCAATTTTGGCTGAATTGTGAACTACATAGAAGTTTGTGGGTGACCTATGATCCTCACATTCATCTATCCGTAGTGGAATTTTACACCCTTGAGTGCTGACATTGACAAAGAAATTCTACGCACCTCCACTGAGCTTGTGAAAGGTTGAAAAATGAAGGCTAAAAACACTGATGTTCCTTTTCTCTTTTTCCAAAATATGGTTACTATATCAATAATACTTGTTGGAAAAAACCATTTTTGGCAACTTTGTACTTTATTGCTCCTCCATCAAATGATTACTGCCAACAGTTTCACGTCTTTCACGTCCTATTCACTCCAACACACAGGAAAGCTTCTTCTGGAGAAAATAATAATAAACACACACAGTTTCAAAGGAAAATTCCTGCTCTCTCTTGCACATTCCATAAATATTTCTCCAGATTGAACAGGGACTCAGTTTTTTGCTCTAGCTCTCTTCCCTTGGTTTTTCCTGTCTTTTACCTTTGTATTCCAAATTCTGCTCCAATAATTTTGACCTCTTTTTTTCCCAATATAATTTCGATGAGAAATTCTCCTCTAGCAATTTTCACAGATAAGCAAAGATTGTTAGAAGAGACGGCTTAAGCAAAGGTTGTTAGAAGAGAATCCAAGACTGTAGTAGGAAATTGTGATGCACCAAGCCATGGCAAAACATGCTTTGAATTTTATGTTATATTGAAGTGCGTTATCTCATCTAAAACCTTCTCTTAAACTCTTAGAGACCACAGTTTTATTTACTCAATTATGTTTTCAACTCGTCACCCATGTGGGAGCTTGATTTTCTTTTCATGAGCTGAGCATGGGAATTTGATTTTTAGGTTACTGGGTGGCAATGAGACTTGAATCCAAGGATCTCTGCTATCTCTGAGAACATATTGAAGTGTGTGGAAATACTGAAGTGTTGTTAGAGAGAGCACACTTTATCTACTTAATTATACGTCTACAACAAATTATATGGAAAGCTATTCCTATTTTCAAACTTCCATAACATTCCAATATGTGGCGTTAGCACATATTAACTTCTCACGAAGTACTTGGGCATTAAGGCCAAGCAAAACCCTCTCCCAAGAGTCCCATTTTCTGTTAAACACAGAGACCATGTTCATTAAACACTGGAAAAGTTAAGGAAACCTCTATTCCTTCATACTTCACACCAAAAAACCAATATCTATCTTGAGTAGCAGTGGGTATGGCGACCTTGAAGAGCTCTGTTCAAGGTCCAAGCATTTGAGAATTACAGACTATCATCTTTTTGACTCTTTCACCGGAAATGGTGTTTGCCCGGTCGAAAAATGGGATAACGGGATATGTTTTTCACGGAAAAGGTGAGAGATTTAAGGATTCCGTTTCAAATATTTGGAACATTGGAGTGTGTAGAAGATGACAATTATAGTAAAAAAAATCAATGTAGAAAATGACCAGAAGCAGGAGAAGATAAGGATGAAAAAGAAGTGAAAAAAAGTGTAAAAAATCACATTTTCAATAAAAAGATAAAATGAGAAAACAAGGGTTGGCGACCCCGAAACTAGAATTTGCTGCGGACTTCTGGATGAATTGCACACGAAGTTCTTTTGGTTAAAACTAGGGTAGTGCATAGAGTTGCATTGTTCCATTTAAAAATATGTTTTTTGTCTCAGGTGGTAATGATTTTACTTCGGATGAGTTTAGGAGTGAGGGCTATAGGACTTCTCAAAGTTTGAAGTGTGTAGTTGAAAAACGTAATGTTGAAGAGGATAATTTTTGTATTATCCCGTGGGAATATATTAAATTCAATTGCTGTCAAATGAAATAAATACACACACGTGTGTGTATGCAGCGCCATTGTGTATCCTTGAAATGTTTGTGTGTGACTACTTTGTTCCTGTCCCAGGTGCTCGGAATGTGAAAAAAGGGAGGAAGAACTTCATTCAAAGGTGTGATTAAGTAACTTTTGTCTCCTTATCGTTGTTGCAAGTCAAGTATTAACTTGTCAGTAGTTGAAAGCAGTACCTGATTTCCAAACTAAAATCATCATATGTCTTGTTCATGTGGTTGTTGCAGGTTAATAAGCTTCGGAAGGAGCTTAAAGAAGCACAACGCACCTATGCGCATTTGCTAGTGGAATCAAGGTTATTAGACAAAGTCAAACCGGAAGAAGATGTTTATATTTAACCAAGTGCCCATCCTTGTACTGTAGTTAGCTCTTTGCAAATGAATTTTAACATTAGCTGCCGTTGATAAAATGTTGTGACGTTTTTACCATGATGCTTGTTTTCTTTTTTCTGTTATGCAACAGAATGGAAGGTGGAATGAAAGCTTTCCCAGATTAGCGTTTGTCCCATTAAAATCTTGTTACTCATTTTATGAGTTAACAGTAATGAAGATGGGCTTATTTTCTGGACTATAATATGGTCTCTTTGTCAATTAATAGGAAATAATGGTGGTGTCATATCTACTATTATTACAGATTTAATTACCTAGATAAACTAGACTTGTGACTGTAGGACCCTTGATGAGTAGGATTAAGCAAAGATTCCATAAGTTTGTTGATAACAACATACTCGGTGTAATTCACAAGGGAGGTTTAGGGATTGCGGTGTACAAGCAATCTTACTTCAAGGTAGAGAGTTTTGTGGGCGAGAGGAAACTGCTTATAGAGTTTATAGGACCCTTGATGAGTTTATTAACAATGTACTCAATGTAATTCGCAAGTGAAAGTCTCTTGAGTATGATGATGTGTGTATGCAATCTTATTTTTACTCCTACCTCGTAAGTGTAGAGAGGCTCTGGAGGTTTGTTGGCAAGAGGATACTGTTGTTATTTTAAGGGTAGAAAGATTATGCCACTTTGAGGGAATAATATAAAGAAAGATCATTTTATTCTACTTTACCTGGATCCTTGTCTTGCAATAATAGACAGCTTCTTACACGAGCAAGAATAAAGAAATCTGCCTGTCATGGTTTGATGGGACATTACACTTGTAACAAGATATCAAGGCATATGTGTTTTGTCATTTTTATTCATATTTCATTTCCAAAGTCACATTATTATTCTCTTATTATTATTGCTTCTACTGTCTTTTCAAAAACTCCATCAATTTAGTCGTTGTAGCGGGTTCCACTTGATAAGCCAGGTGTTTTCGATGAAATTGCGTTTGATCTTTTCTTTTTTACTTTTCTCTGAGTTGAACTTTGTGGTTCTAAAATTTTGAAACTTAATTTCATCAGAGTGGATTTCACGTATTTTTGGATAAAATTTTCTTACATTGACAAAGGTGTTTGGCCATGATTTTAGAATTCAACTTGGAATTTTCAAAAACTTGAAAAATAGCAAAAATGATGTTACTTCAAATTACTTGCAAAAATTTAAAAACAATTTCAATTTGTATTAGTGGCCAAACATAACTACTTCAAATATGATTCTTTCATTTTGTACTAAGAACAATTCTCATTAGGGGTGGCATGGTATGGTATGATATGATATTTGAAACTTCAGTATGATAATTTTGGTATTCGATTTTTGAAATTGTTATATAATTATCATGCCAATTTAATCCGGTAAGGTTTGAGATTATGAATCTTGATTTTGATATTTTGGGGTATGGTGAATTGGTAGCCATAGTTTCTTTTAACTTTGACTAATATATACTCATATAATAAAGCATTATGACTTTGTCAGTTCAAAGAAGGGTCTCAAGTCTCAACCATACCATATTAATACATTACACATGTAGAAATATTTATATTCAAAAAAAAGTATAAACAACTCCTTTTGTTAATCAATTACATTTAAAATACATTTTAATCAAAATAGAGTAGTCAATATTTCAACTTGTAAACATTTAGTTTATAATAATACTAGGTTGCATTAGTATATATAACAATATATACTTCAGTATGGTATCCTATATTTCCGTATATTATTTCTATATACCAAATATTGTATCAAATCCCAAAAAAAATTAAAAATGTAAACCAAATATCATCATAATAATAAAGCAACAATATTAAAAATTTCGATATGATATGAGAATTTAATGTTATACCAAATCATGTCCATTCCTAACTCCAATAAATTATCTCACTTAGCATAAATAATACAATTGAAAAAATAGAAAAACAAGTTATATTTGCTGGTCTTAACTGAATAATTGTTGCTTCATTTAAGGTGTAACAAAATCATAATCTAATTAGTCCACATTTTAAGCATGCGCCGAATGTCCCAATGAAAATTCATAATTATGGAGACGACCAAGAACAGGACGACACCGTTTTATTGTACAACTGGAAAATCAGGCTTTTGAGGCACCTTTCAACTTTACTTATTTCCCCCAGTTTTCATGCATTCATCACATAGAAACAGACGTCCAACCAAAGTACAAAATTTTCTCTCATAAACCCTAATCGGTAACACTCTGATTCGCCCAATTTTCTCTCTGTTGTATTATTTTTTCCGCTAATTTTCAGTGATTCATCGTTCATTGTATGTATTCGTGTTGTTCTTTTTTAATGTACATGTATAAAGTGATGGCCGTACAAAGAAAAAAATATAATGTATGTAGTAGGGTTTACACTTTACACTTGTTGTAAATGGCTTGATATAGCATGTAAAATTGCGATATACTAGTGTATGAAAGTTATTTATATGCTGAAGGGGAGGGGTTATGTGAATGTGTTAGTAGGGTGATGTGAGTTGATGTACCCTTGCGTACTCTTTTGTACTTGTTAGGGTTAACATAATTTTGTTAGTTGACTTTCCCATGCTCAGAGTCCGTATGTTGTTGATTGTTGTGGTTGTTTTGTTGAAATTTGAATAGGTTGGAGAATTGAGAGAATGAGTCACGCGAAGAGGCTAGAAGAGAACGTGAAAATACTAGAAGAGGGCATTATGAAAGTGAAGTTGATTATGGATGGTTACCCTGCCTGTAAGCTGTTCACATCAGAAGAGTACATGAGATATTATGAGTATCCTTGAAATTTGTTTTCCCTTATTCTTATTGCTAGTAGTATTACAATATGTTTTGAGGAGATAGTTTTTTTTTTTTTAAATTATAACCGAGAAATCCCTGAGACGAGTGGATGATGGTCCAGGATTCTGCCTTTCTCCACTTAAGTACCAAGAACCTGCTTGCATCAAAATTTGATGGTAATTATGAGTACAACAACAACGATGGCTTGTTCAAGTAATATGCTTGATTTGCTATTTTATTGTCTGAAATACCATTTTAATCTTCATGTGTGCGAAAAAACAGATGCAAGAGACATGCATGTACATTGACTAATTTGTTTGTATGTTAATAGCAGCATGGCTTCTACTGGCATATTAGCTAAGATAATCATTTTTGCGTTTGCTGATTTTGCAACTTTCAATTTAACTTGACACTACCACGAGGGTCAGTTTTTTAATCACTTTATTTAGTTGCATTGGAATACTACCCAAATTAGTTAGATCTAAGACTATGTTCCTTTCACTTATGTTCCAAGTGATGTATTAACATATCTTTTATTATTTATGCCTTTATGCTTGTCCCATTTGTTTAATTCTTAGGTAGCAATATAGTCCCAGAAAATTTGTTTCTATTTTTTTCCCTTGCAGTTTGCATCTTTAACTCTTGATAGCTGTGTTTATATCTTGTGTATTCGACCTCCCCCACATGATTTATCAGCAGAACTTCTTCAAAGGTATCATGATGTCTTGGATGAGAGTATATACTTCAAGGTGAGTTTTTATGGACCATCAGTGGGAAACTTCATTTTAAAAAAATCATATTTCTCGCAACAACTTCAGTGTTATCTTAATGACTACATATGCTAAAGTATCCTAATTCAATGTGAACTTATTGTCTTTCGTTTGGTCATCAACATACAAGTTGTCACTTTTACATTTTGAACAGGTAGAATGCAGCTGATGTACAGTTTATTTCTGTTCGCTGATTAATTTGGATTTGAAATGCTTCACAAAATTGATTTTTCTTTGTAATATTGTAACTAAATGCAACCAAAGTTCTGAAGTAACAAAGATGACTTGTCTAAGGAAAACTTCTTTCACTCACACACACACAAAAAAAAAAGAAGAATAAGAGAATTACTATCAGCGCTTCAGTTGTTCAAAGAAAACTGTTCCTGTTGATTTTTTCAAGTTTAAGAGTTATTCGGTGGTAAGGTTTAGTAAGTGCGGATCATCACTTATTTCCTGAATAAACAGAATGACTAAAAATTCAAAGAAAGGTTTTGCTTTTGGTCAAAATGTAAATAGGGGTTGAAAGAAAAGATCTAATATGCTCTTTACGAGTCAACCTCTATCATAATAATTGTGATTTGAGTAAATTATAATATTTAGAGAACTTATATTCTAAATTTTTTATTTCTGGATTAGATATTATTTTAGTGTAAGGGAAAATTGTTGATCCTTGACTCCTTATCTCTTTAACTTTGGCCATGGATTGCACTTTGCAGACTAAAATAAAACATATGTCCAGTTTTAGACTTTTAGTAGTTTTCAGTTGCATTGGCACTTGACAGTAAAGCAATGCAATGAATGTGGGTTTGTCTATTATTAGCAACTTTTTCTCCTTGTCTAGCATTGGCTAATATCCTGCGTTGAATATCACTTTTCGCTTTGCTTCAAGGTTCTGCCTTTTCTGAAAGATAAGAGTGGTACCTCTCTGTTAGTTGAATTCTTACGCGTCTGGACAAATTACAAAGCAATGGTGAAGTGTCTTGGAGGGTTTTTCCTTTACCTTGATAAAAAATGTGCCGATCAGAAAAGTTCTGCGCCCCTTAAAGAGGTTGCTCTTTCTTGTTTCCAGAATAGGGTAAATGTCTCTGTATATTCTACAGAAAATCATCACTCGTTAATTTTTTGTAGACGCAGAAACTTCGTAATATACTGATTTTTATTTGTCCTTTTCAGGTTTGCTGTGATCTCCTTCCAAAACTTTTTGATGCTGCACTTTTACTGGTACTTTTAAGTAGCGTGTCAAGTTTTTCATTGATTCCAACTAGAACAGCTAGTGATTTACAGTATGCCACATGTAGATAAGTCAAGACCGTAAGGAGGAACCAATTGACAGGAGCCTACTACAGGGTCTCTCTACATTTTTCTGGGAAAATGGAGGGGCCCAGGAAGGGACGTACTATTACATGTTTGAGGAGAAACTGCTTGCAGATACATCCAGTTGCTACTCTCGATTTGCCTCAGAGTGGCTCCTTAGCTATTCTGCGACAGATTATATATTTAAGGTTTTCTATGCTTGTCTTAAAAATAGCAGTGTGCAGGATGAATTTGTTTCTTTCATGGGATTTCTCATTTCTAACAAACCACTCCTCTCTACTATTGTTCTAATCAGAGGTTCTATTGCTAGGTTGATCGGTGTCTCAATGATGAAAAAGGAAAGCTGAGTCAGTTCCTGTATCCTTCCTCTGTAGAGAAGCTACTTCAGGTACTGCTATTTATTCCTTTACTTTCTTACAGTTTGTGATCAAATTCTTAGTATGTTATTTGATGATATGAGTTAAAAACTTCAAATATTGTGGATGTTTTGCTAAACTCGTCTGTTATTATCATAATGGTGATAAATATGATTGCAATCTTTATTTTGAGGGTATAAAGGCTCTATCCTCCTTGTTTGATATCCTACGGGTATAAAATTTATAATCCTTGGTTTCACATGCTTTATGTTTTTATTTAAAAAAAATCTGCGAAGCTAAGCTTCTGGTTTCATGGGGTTATTGTTAGTCTCTCTCACACATGATCACTTGAGCATTGTGTGTGGATATGTTACATGGCTAGGAATATATTTTGTAACTTTTATGGGGTGAGCAGATTCATTAGATGGCATCAAGTAGATGTGAAAAGTACAAGAATGCACCATTGCGATGACAAAAAGAGATTGGTTAGCTCCAGATTAGTAAATTAAGTTAAATCTAGGGAGCTTTAAAAATTGGCCTCAGCTATTTACAGGAATCAATTTTGACCAACTAGATAGGTTTATAAGACATCAAGCCTTCAAGAAGTAATTTGGAATTGAGATACAATCAAAACATCTCCTGTTCAAATATGCATGGATAGGGATATTTCATCACTTAGATTTAGCTGATTGTTAAATGCTTATTGAGACTGTGGCTTTAGCACTTATGATTAGCTAAATGCTCAAGTCAGAAGCCTCCCGGACAACCCATTGCTGACTTATTTTGTATTAACTGCTCTACATAGGAGAACCACGAGGATGGACCATCTTGAGTTTCATGTGCTTACATGAAGTCACAACATTTTGCCAGCAAAGTTTTAATCAAGTGTATTCTCTCTCCAGAAAAATATACCTTGTAGTGATACTTTTTGCCTTAATGTGACTTGGTGGAAGAATGGTGGTTTGTTTCCTCTCTATATTACTAATTAGTGAGTGCACCGGCTTGGGAGTTTATTAGTTCTGTGACTGCTCCAAGCCCTGCGAAACAGTACACAACTATAGTACTTGAAATAACTTCTCCAAGTGAGAATCACTGTAATTTTTTGTTACCTAATATTTTTTGTTTGATAAAAATATGTTAGTGAACAACTCATTGCATTTAATTGATGCCATCAATGTAACTACTAAATTGAAAAAGAATGTCAGTGGACCAGTTAGTGATTCTCGACTGAATTCTTTTCAGGTTGTGCATCTGAAGTTGATTGGTGAAACTGCAAGCCAGCTGATTGAAAAACAGAAGGCTGAGAACCTCAACTCAACAAGATATCAGGTTGCTTTTTTTTATTAGTTTCTATATGCTAAAGGAGTGTAAATATAAATGCTCTCAATGCACCCAAGGGTGTGGCCTAGTGGTTAATTAGGTGGGTTGAAAACTATGAGGTTTCAAACAAAAAACTGTCGGTGATTTCTTTCCATCTATCCTAGCTTTGCTTGATAGGTATCTCGTGGAATTAGTAGAGGTGCGCATGAGTTGGCTCGGACATCAGTTATAAAATAAATTTCTCTCAATGTATTTTAGTTTTTCTTACCTATCTTGTACCATCTTCAGCTACTTAGGTGACCCATATTAGTCCTACTATGTTGCTTTAGGGTATGTTTTTAAAATTATAGTTAATTCTTGTTTTTGGGTAAGAAACTTGATTGATCCATGGGTAGTAGATAACATCACCTCCAACAAATTTATATTGCATCAGTATCTGCTAAAAAACACTACTTGCACCACCATTGTCTATATTTTACTTGAGAAGATTAAGATGCATTGTTCTGTATCTTCTAATGTGGAAAATTAAAAGGTGGTGTTTCTGAACTCATGAGATATTGGAGAAGTTCAATCCTATTTTCTTAATCATACTAAGCATGTAGGAGGGAAAAAGATCCAGATTTTTGGTTATCAACTTTGTCGAAGTATAAAATACATCTAGATGGGGTTTTCTGAAAACATCCTCTAAAAAATTAATTACGATCAAAGCTAGTGCATAAACCAGCATTTAGTTATAGTGCTTAACAATTAAATGTGTCAATATCAAAACTAGTATATAACCAGCACATGTTTATATGTACTTGAATTTTTAGTGCATCAATAGCCTATGTTCATTGTGTAGCATACGTTAAGTAGTAGTTATGTGTAATTAACTGAAGATTCTGAAATCCACCCAATATTAGTGAATGTCCAGAAAATATCCTTCCAAGTCATGATTAACCTTCAAATTTAGCCAAATGTAAGGATTAAATGCAAATTATTGGCTTAGACACTAAAATCAATCCTGATCCAATTAAAAAATGAAGTTAGATTCTTAAGTAAAAAATGAATTTATATTTTATGTGATCATAATTTGATAGTCAACAGATTGACTATTCAAAACGAATTTTACTTTACATTTGACTTCTCTCTGTAGAATTTGTCGTGTTGTCTGTTAGTTATGTTCTATTTTAATTTTTTGAGTGATTAAATCTATCTCTATTCCACCTCGGTCATTAGTTTCTGATGGTAGCATGTCTATTTATTTATTTATTTTCCCAATATATGCTGCTAAGTGTTTGCATGATAAATTTATTCAAGTTTTGGATCATTTCCTTTCCCCCATGTCCTTATTTTTATCTTCACACATTATTCTTTAGAGCAAAAGGAGGGTAACATCTGGATGACCCTGATTCTGGTGCTGTGAAGTGTGGAATTTTTTAGAATAATAACAAATGTGGGCTTTAGGACAAATATACTCTAAATAGCTTTTTAATTGCTACATTATAAGTCTCTTTGTCATCGAAACATATAAAAGATCTTGCAAACTTTTCATCATTGTGAATTGCATGGTCTTTCATTTAACCTGAAATTCGCATTTTAAGAATAAGAAAAGCCCAATACGCTGGGTTCCTCCTGGTTCTTGATCCCTGAGGGGGAGAACATGTGGTAGTTCTGCAGTACAGTTTTTATAACATTACTTATAAAAACATTATAAGTAATTACAGTTTTGCAGTCAAAAATAATTGCATATATAAGTAATTTCTGGTAAAAGAATAACATTGCTTATTTTAAATTTTGTTTGTTACAGGATTTACTGTCCAGATGTTCCAATTTAAGCATTGGGTAAAGAAGTGCCACATTTTTTTCCAACATTATAGTGTCAGATAGTACCCCAGGAAAGGGAACAAAAAGCACTAACAAAAAGCCCAATAGTGTTTATTGACCAGTGAAGATTTTGATGCTCTCTCCCACAATCTATTTTTTGCGGCTCCATTATTGGTGCTGTTTGGAGTGAGGTCCTTAATTCCTTTTTTTGGCGATACGCATATCTGAAAGTGTCTAGGGGTTTAGCAGGGAAAACATATTCACTAGTTAGGAGTAAATATACTTCACTAATCTGCACATTTCTGCAGTATATGCTACACATCTCTTACGGGGAGAAGATAATTCTTAGTTGCAGAGATGTAGAAATCTCATACATATTTGCTGACTGAGGAACGCAATCGTAATCACCAAAAAACTGCAATAGCTAAGATATTATAACAGACTTTGCTTTGGCATGTGCTTTGTTTCTGTATTTGTCTGTACATAATTTGATTTAGAGCCTGTTTGGCTTAGCTTAAAAGCGAATTTAGCTTAAAAAAGTGTTTGGTAAATTTCAAATTAGCTTAAAAAAAGTTAAAAATTGCTTAAAATAAATTAAAAGTTAAAAGTTGCCTCTCCCAACTTTTTATTTTACAGCTTATAAGTTGTTCTACTTTGACCAACAAAATTACTTTATTACCCTAACATTTTTTTATATTACCCTCCATTACCACACTTTATTATCCATCGTTGCTCTCTTTCAACGCAAATATATCT
>JBCEWC010002014.1:0-36866 GCA_038996855.1 Solanum aculeatissimum
GCGAATATCACTGTCCAAACGGCCACTCTAGACCCCAAAATGATCCGTTTTGCATTCGGCCACTTAATCTCAACACATGGCTACCAAATTTCAACCATGACTAGTATAACTTCATAATATATCAACCATAAGGAGTTTCAGAAATTTTTGGGTTGTTACATGGTTAGACCGATTTGGTTGTATTAGGTAGTGTGTTGGCCACTCAAGAACTTCCAAGTTTAGAAAATGTATGTGGGAAAAAGAAAATATTGAGATGGATGTGTTGGTATACTAGGAGCGATATGATTAGGAATGAGGATATCCAAGATGAAGTGAGAATATCCTTCGTGGTGGACAAGATAAGTGAAGGGAGACTGAGATGGTTTGAGCACGTAAAAAGGAGATGTATGAATGTCCCATTAAAGAGGTGTGAGAGGTTGTATATAGTAGGACGGGAAGAGAAAAAGGTAAGCAAAAAAAATATTGGAGAAAGGTGATTAGACAAGATATTACACATCTTCAACTTATCGAGGACATGACCTTATATAGGAGAATATGGAGGCCGCAAATAAGGGTATAAAGTTAGTAGGTAGTTGTGAGTTGTTCTTATTACTAGCCTATTCATGTTGTTTTTGGTTTTAGGTTTGTGATTATCATATGTGGTTTGTTGTATTTAGTTGACTACACATTGTTGTTATTTTCACAGTTTCTTGCATATATGTTTTGCGTTACATTGTTATTAGCTGTCATGTTTTTCTTTTAATTAATTGATGATTTGATTTACTTTAGCAGGAAGTCATTCAAAAATAGCCTCTCTACCTCGAATAGATAGTGATAAGGTTTGCATACACTTATCCTCCATATACCCCACTTTGTGAAATTTTACTAAATTTATTATTGTAAAAAAAAATCACTCCAACTTTAAATGTCTCCCGATAAATTTAACCTTAAAAGAACTATAACAAACTTTTGTTTTCTAATTAAACCTATTATAGATTTATAGAGATCACCCTTAAATCATGTTAATATTGATTCCACAATACATAAACGTGTCTTTTAACTTGCCTCAAGTGATATCAACATTCTCTAACTTTGAGTGTGTACAAATAGGCCTTTAAACTTGAATAAAATTACATAAATAGATATATTCATCCTACTTGATGTCCTACATGGCAATTTTGTATCATACATGACATCCTACGTGTATTATGCCACGTAGGACACATGTATCTACTTGTTCAATTTATACAAGTTTAAGTGCCTAATTATGCACACTTAAAATTAGAGAACACAAATGTCAGCTGAAGCTAAATTAAAGGACATATTTATGTATTATGCCAATATTGATGGTAGCAAATAATGAAACAAAATCATATATTTTATCCTTGATTCAGTTTTGTTAGCTTTATTTTCTACTTTGCTGTTTTATATCTTCTTTTTATTTATTTGCCTACCTTTTTAATTTGATTTTATTCATGATTGCTTTTTGTGTGCTTTCATTTCTAACTTTGTTTTCTTTTTATTTATTTGCTTAACATTTTTACTTTACACTCTAGAAAATTCATAAACTTCACATATATCTACTGATCTTGCAATTATTCCCAAGGCAGCATTTGAATAATCTTCAGCACTTCAATATTAATTATTTTTTTAGTAATAGAACAAGGGAAAATTTTAGTAAATACATAGTGTAGGTAATAAATTTTAATATATTCGCATAAAATTTCTTAAAATAAGTATTGTGTGTAGTATGTATCTTCTAATACATTGATACACAGAATACAGAAGTGAAGGAGAAACAATTGTACAAGAACAAGACAATATTGATTGCAGTGATGGCAAAATATAGAATGGAGAATAATTTCAATTTCAAAGTCAAGAGATCTGATGTGAAGAGGTATATAGGCGATTTGTATCATGCATCAGATTCGTAAATATTATGTTACTTAGTGTATCATGTTTTATAATTTTTTAGGAATAATATATGGTTCATTCATATCTATAATGAATCAAATAAAATACTGGTATATCAAGTAGTAGGATACACCACAAGGTGTTTGATCCATTCATATGATATGATGAATCTATTTATTGTGTGACACTGATAAAATATGCATGACACATAACTGAATAATTAATATTATGATTTTTCTTAAAATTTATTTGTATATTTTATATAAAAATTGGCTCACGTAGTTTGTTCATTTTTATCAATGATAAAATGTGTGGATGAATCTTGAATAAATGTTTGTTAATATAAATTAAATATTTTTGTAACTGCTATATAAATTGTGCAGCTATGTCTTGGTCTGTTTGTTGGATGACTGTAATTGAACTATAAAGACATTTTGCCAGAAAAATTAAGAGGTGTTCAAAGTAAGGTACTTCAATAGTGAATACACATGTCCATTACGAGATAGGATGTTAGACAAGGTACAAGTTACGGTTGAATTTGTTGATGATATAACAGCTCCTAAACTGGTGAATAATAAGAGAATTCACACTGTAAATGATATAATTGAAAATGTTAGATCAGTATACGGAATTGAGATTTCTTACCAACAAACATGGCGTGCTAAAGAGCGTGCACTGGAGATGATTAGGAGTAAACCTGCAGAAAGATACAGAGAAATGTCTATATACATATATATGTTAAATTATGTCTATCCAAACTCATATATAAGAATGCATAAGTCAAATAATAATGAATTCATGTATTTGTTTATAGCATTGAGACCCTTTATTAGAGGGTTTGAGTTCTGTAGACTAGTGGTTGTGGTTGATGGTGCTCATCTTAGTAAAGTTTATAAGGGAATATTTGTATGAGCAAGCACACTCGATGGGGCAGGTAATTTATTTTGTTATTGATCCTTTTGTGCTTAACGTAAGAATATGTGAATCTAAAAGATCTTGATACATTTATTATTGATTCTGGTTAACTAGGTTGCATATTGCCATTGACTTATAAAGTTGTGGACACTAAGAATGATTGTTCTTGGACATGGTTCTTTCAGCAATTCAAAAATACATTTGACGAGCGAGAAAAAAATATGTGTTGTTAGATAAAAATAAAAGTATCATGAAGAGTGTAAATGTTGTGTATTCAAATGTTTCCCATTATGCATGTATATGACATCTTTGGAAGAATATTTGTACAAACTTTAAAAAGGGTAGGATAACACTAAGTGATTTATTCTACTCGATGACAAAGACATATAGAAAATAGGATATTGATAAACTAATGTCTAAAGTGGAAGAAGTTGATCACAGGGTAAAGGAGTATCTTGAGAATGTTGGGTATGAAAAGTGGTCAAGAGTTCATACAATGGTAAACAAGGGAAGAATGATGACATCTAACATTGATGAATGTATCAATGAGTGTCTTGTTGAGGCACAACAACTACCTATATTAGATTTTTTGGAAGAAGCTAGAATTTTATTTGGCACTATAAAAATAGAAAAATAAGATTCGAAGAGATTTTGATTCTAAATTCATCCAAATGTTCAAGAATGAAGGTATGTAGCATTTTATAGATTTATTGTGAATCGTGCAATGTAGATTTGACAACTTATAATTTTCTGCAGGTTGTTGCATCCTCTGAATTTATTTTTTCAGTTTATGAAGAGAGCAGAAAATATATAGTATGTCTTGAAAGGAAAACATGCAACTATGGAAGATTTTAACTAGACGAGATACCTTGTACACATGTTGTTGTTGTTCTAAAAAGTAAGAATGTTATGGATATGCATCTGTATTGCTCAAATTACTACAAACCCGATACATTATCAAAACATATGAAGTTTCAATGGTTTCAATGCCAGATAAACAAGATTGGTCTATTTTAGATAAACTGATTCATATATGTTGTTGATTCATTAGCATTGTATGGGTTGAATACAATGATTCACTAGGATAGTTTTTGTTTATTATAGGTTGATGAGTCATTGGATGTATCAAACAAAGATGATACACCATGCAATGAATCATGTTAATTGTTTGATTATTTGGGATATAAAATTGACTTGGTAATTCATTGGGTTTGTATAGGTTGATTATGGTGATTCATTGGGATAATATTCTAGTTGGTATTGGTGATGAATCATTAGGACAATTATGGGTTGTTTCATTAGGAAAATATAGTAATTCATTGTGTGTAGTATATATCTTGCAATTTTTTTTTATATTTGTGAGTTGTTTATAATTTTTTATGTTGATTCATTAAATATGGTGATTCATTTGGACAAAAAACTTAGTCATGTGTGGGTTGAATAAAGTGATTAATTGGGATAGTTTTCTAACTGTTATATGTTGATGATTCATTGGGTATATCAAACAAAGTTGATACACTATGCAGTGATTCATATTAATTTGATGATTCATGTTAATTTGATTATTAATTATGAGTTGTTTACTAATTTTTATAGTGATTCATTGGGATATAAACCTTAGTCAAGTATGGATTTAATACAATGATTCATTGGGATAATTTTCTGATTCATTGAGTGTATCAAATTAAGATGATACACCATACAATTGATTATTAATTGGGTGCATCAAACAAAGATGATAGACCATGCAATGAATCATATTAATTGATGTTGTTTAAATTTTTTGTCACACTAACAGTTTATCTTTTAGTTAATGTATATTATTTTTTCACACATCATTCTTGTTTTGTAGGGTTTGAATTACAAGATCAAACAAATTTCATCTCATCAATTGTGGTGTGTTGTTGTATACACACATAACTTTGCAGAACATATAAAAGCATCATTAGGAGATGAAGGGACCAGGTTACTTAAAGAAACAGTCTTTGGCCCTTACCTAAAATTTCACAGTGCAATTGGTAAGGTCAAATCACAAAATGTGTATTGTTGCTTGAGCTGGACAAAAACAATCCAGATGAATTACATGTTCGACACATACAGAATAATATTCTTCGATTTTCTATAAGAGAATTTGCGATTGTTATTGGGTTGAGATGCACGGGTAATACGAATGATTTTCAATATCCTGATGACACCCCAAGTAGGTTAATGTTAAAATATTTTCTTGGTGCATACTTGGGTGTCAACAAAGGACGTTTAGCTCAATATTTTGTGATGGGCGAATGGGAGAACCAAGAGGATGTTGTCCAGATGGTCATCTTATACTTTTTACATTGGTTTATCTTTTCTCAACTAGACGATACATTAGTGCCGACTTGCAATTTTAAAATGGTGAAAGATGGTCGTTATGAACAATTTTCATGGGGCCAGGTTGCATTTACGAAACTCAAGATAAGTCTTCGCCAAGAATTCATAACAGCTAAACAGATGTACCGATTAAGTGGCATATCATACGCGTTGAATGTATGGATGTATGAATGTGCATCACAAGTTAAATATGATATTGTTGTCAAGAATGAAAATAATATTTCAAGAATTTTGAACTGGACAGTGGATGCAAAGAAGCCAAAATATGACAGTTTCCTGTTCAACATATTTAGTGAGATATTTTTTTTACTTTTCGTATACAATATTTTTTTACAACATGTTAGAGTTGTTCATAGACTAAAATATTCAAGTAATCCGATGTGAAGATAGTCTATGAACAACTCTAACATGTTGTAAAAAGGTATTGTATACGAAAAGTAAGAAAAAATACCTCACTAAACATGCTGGATAGGAAACTGTCATATTTTGGCTTCTTTGTAATCATTGTCCAATTCAAAATCCTTGGAATATTATTTCCATTCTTGACAGCAATATCATACTTAACTTGAGACACACATTTATACATCTATATGTTCAATGTGTATGACATGTCACTTAATCGGTACATATGCTTAGCTGTTGTGAATTCTTAACGAAAACTTGTCTTGAGTTTGGTAAATGCAACTTGACCCCATGAAAATTGTTCATAACAACCATCTTCCACCATTTTAAAATCGCAAGCAGGTACTAATGTATCGTCAAGTTGAAAAAAGACAAAACACTGTAAAAAGTATAAGATGGTCATTTGGACAACATTCTCTTTGTTCTCCCATTCACCCATCGCAAAACATTAAGCTAAACACCCTTTGTTGACACCCAAGTATGCACCAGGAAAATATTTTAACATTAACTTACTTGGGATGTCATCAGGATATTGAAATTATTCGTATTACCAGTGCATCTTAACCCCAGTAACAATCACAAATTCTCTGATAGAAAATCAAAAAATGTTACCGTGTATGTATCGAACATGCAATTTATTTGGATTGTTTTGGTCCAATCCAAGCAATAGTACACACTTTGTGATTTGACCTTGTCAATTGCATAGTGAAATTTCAAGATAAGGGCCAAATATTATTTCTTTAAGTAAATTGGTCCCTTCATCTCCTAGTGATGCTTTTTTATGTTCTGCAAAATTATGTGTGTATACAGTACCAAACCGCAATGGATGAGATGAAATTTGTTTGATCTTGTAATTCAAACCCTACAAAATAAGAATGATGTATGAAAAAACAGTATACATTAACTAAAAGATAAGTTGTTAATGTGACAAAAAAATTTAAACAACAATAAATTAACATGATTCATTGCATGGTGTATCATCTTACTTTGATACACTCAATGAATTAGAAAACTATCCCAATGAATCATTGTATTAAACCCACACTTGACTAAGATTTATGTCCTAATGAATCACCATAAAAATTAGTAAACAACTCATAATGAATCATTAAATTAACATGAATCATCAAATTAATATGAATCATTGTATTGTGTATCAACTTTGTTTGATATACCCAATGAATCATCAACATATAACAGCCAGAAAACTATCCCAATGAATCACCATGTTTAATGAATCATCATAAAAATTTATAAACAACTATAAAAAAATACAAGATACATACTCCACACAATGAATCACTATATTTTCCCAATGAAACAACCCATAATTGTCCCAATGAATCATCACCAATACCAGCTAGATTACTGTCCCAATGAATCACCATAATCAACCCATACAGACCCAATGAATCAGCAAGTCAGTTTTATGTCTCAAAGAATCAAATAATTAACATGATTCATTGCATGGTATATCATCTTTGTTTGATACACCCAATGAATCATCAACCTATAACAAGCAAAAACTATCCTAGTGAATCACTGTATTCAACCCATACGGTGCTAATGAATCAACAACATATATGACTCGATTTTATATATAAATGAATTACCGTAAACAACTCCCAAAAAATAAAAATATACAAAATACATACTATCCACGTAAATCACTATATTTTCTTAATGAATCAAACACCAATTTTTAGAATTATTGTTAGTTAATGTGTTTGAAAAAACGAATCTTAGGCAAAGATGGTCGATTAATTACGGCTTGAGCTTTCTTCTTTGGCTTTTTTGAGATTTTTTGGTCTAGGGTTTTTGAACTTGAAATTTTGTCCTTGTTTAATTTGATTTCTCCCTTTTTTTTCATGGCCATAAAATCATGGGTGTGTTAAGATCTGTTTTCATGAAAAGATTCATCGCCAAAGTCATACACACCATCTCAAATAGCTTGTTCTTCCTCTAATTGAGTGAGCTCAATGCTAAAGGATGGAGAATCCATATGTATCAGTATATGAAAGTTGAAAAAAATAAAATTTCCAGTGAATTTCAAAAGAAACCGTATGAAATTGGAATGGAAAAGATGAAGTTAACCTACCTTTTTTTTAAAATTTGAAATTGATAATAGAGGGAGAAAATGTTGGTTGAAATTGGAGAGAAAGTGGAAGTTACTGAATCACGTTTAGCTTGATTTCAGGAGAAAAAATAGGATTTTTTGGCGAAGGATATGAAATTGTGAAAGAAGTATATTGGACTTATGGAGCGAAATTACGAAAAGAGAGATTTTAAAAAAAAATTTAAAATTGATAAGAAATATTTAAGAATAATATAAAATAAAATGTGTATTTTGATAAATTTTTCATAAAATAATACTCAATAAATAATATTAATTTGACGCAATAGTTTAATCTATTATGAACGGTTGAATTGGCAAAGATGAGTAAATCAATTTAATTACTTATAATATAGAGATATGTTAATAGTTTATGAATAAATAAAAGAATAATTTGGAGTTGAATAGTTAGGAGTTACTAATTAGTTTATTAGAATTTAATTTTTAAAAAGACTCTTAAATATAAAAGGAGTAGTTTAATTACTCCTTTTCTTTTTAAATTTGTTATATTGCATAATTTTATTAACAAAATATTTGATATCAAAATTTTAGATAATTTCAAAATATTAAATATTAAAAAAATAATAATATTTTTCTTTTTTTCCGATTATTATATGAAATAGTCCTAAATTAAGAGTGAATTTTAAATATAAAGAAATTATAATCCAAGAGTGAATCTTGAAACTAAATAAATGAAAGATAAAATAATAAATTTAAAAAAATAGTGAAAAGTTTTTTTTTTATAACAAAATAGCAAAAAGACGATTTTATCTAAACAAAAATATTTTAATGAAGAAGAAAAAGGTCAAACAACGCTTCTAAGACCTTCACAAAATATTATAATTCATAAATAACTTTATCTATCCTGGCTTCCCTACCAAATAACACCTAACAATTATTTATCTATTCTATTTTTTAAACGATGAGGCATGACTAAAAATTTGGAGTGAGCTGGTGTGCTACAGAATTTTTATATGAAATAATGGCCAAAAATTTGATATTATCCGCCTTATATTTGTTAAGTTTATCGTATTTACATACTATCATTTGTTTTTCGTTATTAGTCATTCTTCCTTGTTTTATTTTTCTTTTCCTTTTTTCCATATCTAGTTTATTCTGCTTATGAATTTTTGAGACGAGTGTTTTCTGAAAACAGTCTCTCTATCTCTATAAGGTGGTGGTAAGGTATGCATACACTTTACCCTCCCCAGACCATAGTTATTGAATTCCACTGAGTATGTTATTGTTGTTATAACAGCCAAAAACATAGATAACCTCTCTAACATGTATTCCGTTTTCATTTTGATAATATTCTATCTCAGTTTTGTTTCCTTTTAACCTCTAACTTTTATCAATTAAATACTAAAAATTATTTGACATTAACTATTCAATGCGTATTACTAAACATTAAAAAAAGTTACAAAGTATTCGATTAAATAATTACATGACGTACTTTATTTTTTTCATATTGCGTGTTATTCGGGTCATCTAAATTTAATTCAAATATCTACTTTCTAATTTTTAAGTACTCAACTTCAATATAGATAGAAAGAACCATTTTCAATACTATAATTTTTTTTTTTGATTTATTGCTAATAACACTATTAAATAAACGCTAAAATTTTAGGGACACTATCAGTTTGAAAAGTTTTTTTTTAAAAGAAAAGAACAATTTACTTTAAGAAAATCACCAGACTTTTATCAGTTATTTTTTGTATAAAAAAGGGAAAAGTTATAAAAGAAAATTATTATCTTTTAAAGAAAATCAACGAACGTCAAATGATTTTTTTTTTTTAATGAAAACTACTAACACCCATTGAGTTAAATGCAAACTTGTAGTTAAAGATTATAATAAAAAATAATGAAAGCATAAAATTTTCAAAGTATTTTATATTTGGATAGTACATAAAAAATAAAAAGAAATTAAATGAAATGCTTAAATATAAAATTGAAACAAGTTAAGAGGGTCCATCTATTATTCTATATATTTGGCCTTAACTACGATTTCACCCATTTGAAAAGATTTTATGTTATATACATACATTGTAATTAAGAAACATTTTTAACATTTTTTTTCACATCATTTTTATTTTTCACATTATAATAAATTTCACATTTTAATTATGAAGCTATGTACGTGTGTATATATATATATATAAAATTCTTAACTATAACTTTTATATGATATGTTTAAGACGGTAAAATTAGATGACATTTTGATATATTTTACATATTTATTATTGAAATATAACCTACATATAAAAAAGTATTTAACTCCTTTGCAGACATCTTAATAAAAAATGATGTATTCTATTAAAAAGAGTCCTTCACGCAAGTTGCTTCAAATTGTGTCATCCCTACATATTACTCCTCTTTTGAACAATAACGAGGAATCAATTAAAATCAATCACAAAATTCAAATATTTAATTATTTTATTTTCTTAATTTTGTATCAAATTAAAATCAAGAAACAAATTAAAACAGAGAAAAATAATTATTAATAAGATTCTATACAAATCAATTTCAAATTCTGGTTTATTTGAAGAAAAAGTGTGGTCCTTTATTCATCGTTAATTTCTTTATCAAAAGATCAGTTTGATGGACAAGTAGATCTCTTTGGGTGGACCATTTTGATTGTGGACCCATTACATAAATAGAAAAACTTTACAATTTTATTTAGGGAAAACAATATAAAATAGATTCAATCGTGAAATTATTTATCAAAAATAGATTCAGCTCTATCTATTTAGGCTTAACGAATTAGGGACCCAAATTACGTATGTTTATCCCACTTTCTCTTTTCTTAATTTGAGCATGACATGAATATTACTATTATGAATTAATTTTTTGTGATACTCAGATGATATATTGATACCATATCGATATTATAAGGACTAAGCTTGATTCTCTATGACATTCTGTCGGTATATTGATACAATGTAGATATCATATAGGATTGAGTTCTTTTTTTAAAAAAAATAAACAAGAAACAATTAAGAGAATATTATTAAAGTCATAATCTTATTTATTAAAGTTACAATCTTATTTATTAAATTCTAAACTTTGATGGTATCAAACAATAATTGAACAATTTTTTTACTAAAGTACCGCATGTTACTCCTTGATGCCATCAAAGTTTAGATACTCTAATGGTATCAAGGAGTAACTAAATAGTATTTTCACTGACACACCGCTTCTTCCTCTTTGATACCATCAGAACATATATATACACGGATGATATCAAGTAGTTTCACTGAACCACTACCTCTTCCTTGTTTATACCATCATAGTATATATATACACTCTCAATGCATTAAACACGCAAGAATAGTTTAAAAAAGTGATGAAAGTAAAAGACTAGCCACTTGTAAATAGTTTTCCTTTTTGAGATACAAACGTTCTTTTTCCTTTTCTTATTTTTTATATTAAGATAGATATTAGTTTTTCGCTTATTCAACTATAAAAACTAAGACATAATTTATTTAATTTTATCTTTATTATTTAGTACATACTAATCATTTTAATTATTTGAATGACTCGTAATAATTCTGGATAATCTGTCAAATAAAAAAAAAGAAATAAATTTAAATGGATGGAGTACTTATACTACTAAAAATGTATGCTTACTACCCCTTAAATTATTAGGTTTTCAAATTAATATTTAAATATTTTTTTATTTAATCATCTGATAATTAAGATTTACTAATTCAAATAATGAATTTCTATTGGCTAACCGTTGGGGATGAAAGCACTTCTTATTAAATTATTATTAGGGTTATTTGGTATGGTGATGCGATAGATAATATTATCTCATAAATTGAAATATAGTTATTTCATTATAAATATGAGATAACTTATAAATAAATAATAATTTTGGGATTAATTAATATCTATAATCAAATGCAAAATAAAATGATCTTACATTTTATTCTGAAATTTTTATCCCTTATCTCTTATATCAATCTACCCCTTAGGAATTTTGAAAAAATTACCTGAGCAAATACTTTTTAATAAATAATTACTGATTTTAGTGATATTTTTCATTTATTACCATTTATTATAACAATATATAGCAATACTATGGTAAATCTCAACTTGTATTAAATGTGAATTATGCAATATAAATGTATTATAAGTGTTTTAAAATATATTGTGCTTGTTTAGTAAGAAATTATCACAATGTATTACAAGTGTATTAAAGTGTATGATAAATATCCATCAATAAAACTTGTATTATATATGTCTGATAAATAGTTCTCTGTAATATATATTAAAACTATATTATAAGTTTTCAGGAAAAAATTGTTATTGCTATAAATCGTAAATATTTTCTTAATATAGTAAATCTATATAAGTTTCCCTAGGATTTTTTACACTACACTGCAGTCCAACAAAGTCATAATAAAAAATAATTCTAATCATTATTTTTTAATATAATTTTTAGCCAGTATAATCACCACATAATATGTGTATAATATACATAATTATTATACACTCAAAGATTGTTTGATTGTTGATTAGGATGTAAATTATTTATGTATTAAAATCAATATAACTAGTATTATATTTGATAGCATTTTAATTGTTATGTATAAGTTTTAGCACATTAAGCATGATAATTATCCTTTGATAATTCCGCATAACTAAAACATATCGTAGAATCTATAAGTTAACTTATGTATTGTTTTTTTTTATAGAGGATAGAAAATCAATAACTAATACATGAATTAGTAATATGAATAATTAATTCCGTTATAACAAATGTATGTATGGCTAAAATCTCCAAAACTCTAATCAACAACCAAATGGCCAATGAGTATATGTGATGGTTATTACAAACTAAAAGGTTTCTGTTTCACCTATTTTTTCAAAAGAGAAAAGGAAAATAAAAATTCCCCTTAGATCCCTCATTTGACAAATGCTAATGTATATCCTTTTCGTTAATAAATCTATATTTAATATATTTAAAAGTATTAAAACCAATTTTTTTTAATTCCAAAACTATCACATGGCTCTAAAATATCACCGTACCCATTTTTTTTAACCCCTCCAAACTCAATCCGAATGAAAAAAAAGTTTAATATCTTTCTCTATTCAGTCATAAAATGAATTTAAATCAGATCTAAATAACAGAGGAATTGATTTTTTTTTAGTTGGATTGAGTCTTAGAGGAGTAAAAGTAATGGGCAAGATAATTTTTAAAGTCATGTGATATTTTTTAAAATTTAAAAATATTTTTTAATTCAGAAAATATAAATTTGTCTATGAAAATGATAAATATATGTCATTCACTAGACGATGACGATGATTATATATATGCACTACAATTTTTACGAGCGATATATATGCTTTAAATCAGAAAATTGAAAAGTACATCTACCCTCTTTGGGACATTAAAGGGATGAATGAAAGACAAAATTACATATTGGAAAATTAAACTCTTACCAACAAAATTGAATCACTAATGAATTTGTTGAGAAGAAGCAAACTACATAACTATACTATTTCATTAGTTAATTATTAATCTGTTAGAGTTGGTTAGTTAGTTAGAAGTCCGGCTCATCCTAACTAACTAAGTAACTATATATACAGGGATATCTCCATTTTTTTGTAAAGAAAATTTAATTTTAATCAGCACATTCTACTGCTTATCTCTCAAACACTCTCTTTTAATCTTGTTCTTCATTCTTCAATTCTCCATAACTGTTCATCAATGATAAACTAATGACCATCATGATATTAGAGCAGACAAGCTATTTTGATTCTTGTTCAAAGCTCGTTCTTTCTCAATCAATTGTTAAAGAGATCTGAAATTTTGCTTCACAGTTATTCTATTTCTTCCTTCTTTCGTCTCAATTTGTGTCAAATCATAAAAGGAGAACTCAATGGCATCGACAACAGGGTCAGTGAGTGCTAGTGGACAAGGGGCTTCAAGCAATGATTCAGTGCCAGATCAGGTTCAAATGAATCCAACAAATGATCATAATTACCCTTTATATCTTCATGTTTCATATGTAAGTGAGATCTCACTTGTATCTTTTCATTTAACTGGTACGGAGAATTACTCACTATGGAGTAGGGCCATGCAAATAGCCCTATTAGGAAGAAACAAGTTGGGCTTTGTGGATGGTACCTAGACAAAAGAAAAGTCCAGAGAAGAATTTTGGCCACAGTGGGAGAGGATAAATGTTTTTGTATTGTCATGGTTGATGAACTCTGTGTCGACTAGTCTGTTAAGTGGAATTGTCTATGTGTCGAGTCCATGTGTTGTGTGAAATAAATTAAAAGAAAGATTTGACAAGATCAATGGTTCAAGAACCTTTAGCTTGCATAAGGAAATAACCACTATGTCTCGGGGTACAAATTTTGTTTCTGTGTATTTCACAAAACTCAAAGAGTTGTGGGAT
Organism: Solanum aculeatissimum; assembly: GCA_038996855.1. NCBI lineage: Eukaryota > Viridiplantae > Streptophyta > Magnoliopsida > Solanales > Solanaceae > Solanum > Solanum aculeatissimum. The sequence goes on from JBCEWC010002014.1 coordinate 14,098, forward strand.
GAATTTGAGTCTTTGGTTCCTTCGCCTGAGTGTGGTTGTGAGAAGTCAAGAGAGTTCATGGCCTACTTACAAAGGCAAAGGTTGTATTAATTTCTAATGGGGCTCAATGATTCCTATTTACAAGTTAGGAGTCAAATTCTGCTTATGATTCCTTTGCCTATTGTTAATCAGACGTATGTCATGATCTTGAATGATGAAGGACAAAAGGCAGTTTCAACTAATTCTACTGGGCTTCTTGGTACTGTACCTTCAAACTATGACCCTACAATATTGTATGTCAAGGCTAGATATCAAAAACATAAGAAGGACTATTCTGTACAGTGTGACTTCTATAAAACAAAAATGTGCTTAAAGGAAAATTGTTACAAACTGATTGGTTATCCTAATACCTTTAAGAAAAAAAAGGTGAAATGGTAATGGAATAGAAAGGGCTTACAATGTACAAACTAAAAATTTCTCTGGACAAAGTGCAAATCAATGTCAGGATAATCAGCTTATGGAAAATGTCGTTGGATTATATCAGAGACATGAGCAAGGTGTACAAGGACCAATGATAGCAGAAATACAACCAGGAACTTGTATTTTCACTAAGGAGCAGTATGACCAATTGATATATTTGCTCAACAACAACAAAATTCATTCCTTTGAAAATGCAACTATGGCTAATGTGTCAAGCACATATGATGTATCAGGTAAAGCCATAGGTAAGGGTATACTAGATCTAGTTAGTGCTTACTTAGTAACAGGTGATAACAAGGAATGGATCATAGACATTGGTGCTACCAACCATATGATATCTGATTCATATATTCTAGATAAAGATACAATTAACTACTGATAATCCTAGGAAGGTTTACCTTCCTAATGGTGAAATGTCACTAGTAACTCACACTGACTCTAGTTCTATATTAAATAGAAGCATGCTTAAAAATGGTTTCTTATTGCCACAGTTTAAATATTAACTTGTTGTCTGTTTCAAAAGCCAATAGAGAGCTAAATTATGCAGCCTTGTTCTATCCTGACTTTTGCATTTTTCAGGATCTCTTAAGTGGGAAGGTGAAAGAGATTGGTAGGCATGAGGAAGGTCTATATCTGCTAAATCAAAGCACGTCTCATGAAGTAGCTTTGACTGCCAAAAATACTATAAGACTTTGTTTGTGTGTCTAGTGACACAAACATCAACTTGTGGCATAAAAGATTTGGACATCTGTCTAGCAAAGTCCTAAATAAGTTGTTACCTAGCAAGATAAAGTCTATAACTGAAGTGATCAACAAACTTCCTGTATGTCCTAGTGCAAAGCAGACTAGATTTCTATTTCCTTCTAATAGTATCAAAAGTTCTGATAGTTTTGATCTATTACATACGGATCTTTAGGGGCCCTATAAGGTTCCTACTATTGATAGTAATAAATACTTCCTAATAATTGTGGATGAATTTTCAAAGATGACCTGGATTTATCTATTGAAACTTAGATTAGATGTTTGTGTTGCCATTAAATATTTTCTGAAATTTGTACAGACTCAGTTTAACAAAATTGTGAAAATATGTAGAACAAATAATGGAACTGAGTTTGTCAATGATAATTGCTATAATTTGTCCAAAGACCTAGGTATAATACATCAGAGAACATGTTCCTATTCACCTCAACAGAATGGTGTTTCTGAAAGAAAGCATAAACACATTCTTGAAGTCACAAGGGCATTGAGGTTTCAAGCCACCATTCGTCTAAGATTCTGGGGTCACTGTGTGGTTGCAACAATGTACATTATCAACATACTACCTTCTTCTATTCTTGTCATGTATCCATATAAAAAATTATTCAACAAACAACCTTCTCTTATGTTATGCAAAAATAATCAATCAATCTGACAAACTACAACCTAGAACTAAATCTGATGTGTTTATAGGGTTATTCTCTTGATAATAAGTCATTTTTTGTAAATAGAGATGCCAGATTCAAAGAGACTGAATTTTCTTTTAAGACAAACTCCATACATACAACCATATTTCAGCAGTTAGACAATACATCCTATGACTTACTTCACACTAACTCAGATCTGATTGAGAATGACAGTGCAGGAAATAGACCTGCAGGTATGAGGTTCACAAAAAAACTCAATAATGTGCCCAATACACCTAATGATGATATGATATGCTCAAAAATAAAATCTATTGTTCCATACAATGCACTTGCTGAGCACAGACAACATGTGAATGTTCACCAGCCTTTAACTTCATCAACTGATCAACATATAACTTCAATAACTCAATTGCCAGAGCAGGCTACTAAGAGGTCAAACAGAGTCAAACAACCTCCATTATGGCTGAAGGACTTTATTTCTCTAACTATCTTGTCATCAAGACACACCTTATCCTATCTCCAATTATATTACATATGATAATATATCTCATAAATATCAAGCTTACTTATCTGCTTTTTCATCCATCACAAAACCTAAATGCTATTCAGAAGCTGTAAAAGATCCCAGATGGGTTGAGGCTATGCAGACTGAAATAACAACTTTACAAAATAATCACACTTGGGATATTGTGAACTTACCAGATGGCAAAAAACCCATGGTTGCAAGTGGGTCTATAAGATAAAGTACAAAGATTTTGGGGAGATAGAAAGGCTTAAAGCAAGGTTGGTTGCAAAAGGTTACAACCAACAAAAGAGCATTAACTATCAAGAAACTTTCTCATCTCTGGTCAAGATGGTAACTGCGAGAACAATCCTAGCTATAGCAGCTGCTAGAAAATGACATATTCATCAAATCGATGTCTACAATAAATTCCTACATGGTGATCTACATGATGAGATTTATATGCAACTACCACAGAGATTTATAAGTCAAGGGGAGGCTAAACCTGTATGCAGACTTATTAAATTCTTGTATGGTTTAAAACAAGCACCAAGACAATGGAATGCAAAGTTAACAGAAGCCTTGCTCAAGCTAAAGTTTAGACTGAGTCAACATGATTACTCATTGTTCCAGGAAAAAAAATCAGAAGTTGGGACTGCAATTATTCTCATATATGTGGATGACATGTTAGTAACTGGGGACAACTTAAAGCTGATTGAAGAGACAAAACAGACACTACAACAAGCATTTAAAATGAAGGACTTAGGTAATCTGAAATACTTTCTTGGAATAGAGTTTGAAAGGTTTGATCAAGGCATACTTATACACCAAAGGAAGTACTCACTAGAGTTGATCTCTGAACTTGGTCTTGCAATAGCTAAACCAACCACTACACCTGTGGATGCAAACAACAAGTGGACCACCAGAGAATATGATGAGTATATAAATAAGAACATATCTGATATAAGTAAGAGTAGAACTGAAGATCCTCTACTGACTAATGTATGCGCTTATTAGAAGTTGATAGGGAAGCTATGTATCTAACAGTCACAAGACCAAATATTGCATACAATGTGCAAACATTAAGTCGATTTATGCAACAACCAAAGAAATCACACATGGATGCAACTATGAGGATTATGAGATATGTAAAGGCACAACCAGGACAAAGGGTCTACTCTCTAGCAAAGCCATTGACAACATGACAACCTTTTGTGATGCTGACTGGGAAGCTTGTGCTCACACCAAAAGATCTATCACAGGATTTGTGATCAAACTAGGAGACTCTATGATATCCTGGAAATAAAAAAAACAACCAACAATATCCGGAAGTTCTGCTGGAGGAAGAATATAGAAGTTTAACATCTACTGTTGCTGAGCTAACTTGGCTACTTAGTCTACTTATAGAACTGAAGTAAATATATCTCTTCCAGTAGAAGTTTTCAGTACAATAAATCAACTTTACAAATTGTAGCCAATCCAGTTTTTCATAAAAGAACCAAGTACATAGAAATAGACTGTCACTTCATTAAAGAAAAGATTCAACAAGGAAAGATGAAAACTCAGTATATTCCTACCAACCATCAACCTGCAAATATCTTTACAAAGGCACTCTACAAAGCACAACATCATTACCTTATGTCCATGTTAGGCATACTTAACATATTTAGTGTACCTAACTTGAGGGGGAGTGTTGAGAAGAGGTATTATTTCATTAGTTAGTTATTAATCTATTAGAGTTAGTTAGTTAGTTAGAGGTCCAACTCATCCCTACTAACTAACCAACTCATCCCAACTAAGTAATTATAAACACAAGAATATCTCCCCTTTATATACAAAAAGTTTTAATCAACACATTCTACTGCTTATCTCTCAAATACTCTCTTCTAATCTTGTTCTTCATTCTTCAATTCTCCATAACTGTTCATCAATGGTGAACTGATCACCATCAAAATTGAACTAGTTCAAATTTATCCATTTTCGTTCCACTAATCCTCTGTTTGGATATATGATGTTTGCCATGATTTCATAATGTGCGGTACTGTATAGTGTTGTACAATACAATACAATGTTTGGATAAACTGTATGATTTGCTATTGTTTAATAATAATTTTGTTGTTTGATTCAATTATATGATACTGTATCGTAACTAATAAATTTATAAAAATGCCCTTAATTTATCTTATTTATGCAAAATAAGATAAATTTTAAAAATAAACATTAAAAATAGAGTGAAACATGAGAGAGAAAATTGGAAACGGAAGTTAATGCGGTGGAGAATGAGTAACATATATTGGAGTAAAATTTAATAAAGAATAAATGATAAATTAAAATTATTTAAAATTAAAGATATAAGTAAAAAAAAAAAAAAAGTAAACTACCAAATTGGTGGTTTTAAAAAAATGTGAATTTTTATGATTACAAAACATAAAATCAAACCTTACCATACTATATAATTAAAAATGTCAAAACAAATATGGTTCTCTAATTAACCCTACCCATGGAAAACCACCATCCAAACAAGCCGTAAGGGTACATAGATATCTACCAATCCACTACATTCATGGGTGATTAAGAATAAAATATAATATTTCAAACAATTAGTTACGTTAAACTATGGTTTGGCGGTAATATGCAGTTCCAGTTTTTCATTATTTGGTTTGCCAGCTACAGTAACAGCAACACCTTACTGAACAGAACAGAAAAGGACCAATAATCACCCACCAAAAAACAAAAGAAAAAAAAGAGACAATTTTTCTTTTTTCTCCTCCTCTTCTGGTTTTTGTTGTTTCTTATGGCCTTTATGCCATGCCTGGAAGCTTTTACTGCAGAATTTCCAACTTTTAATTCTTTTAATTTTCCTGTTTAAAGTACTTTATTCCCAATTCAAGAATTCTCTTCTCTCTTTGGTCATTTTAGTTTGCTGGAAAGCTCAAATTTGGATCTTATTTGCCACTGGGAACTGCAGGTTCGTCTTGTTTTCTCTATCTGTTTTCCTGCTTTATACAACCACTTGATTTTTTGGCTGTTTTTGTTTTTTGGGTATTTTCTTATTTGCATTTTGTTGTTTTTTATTTTAAGAATTGGGTCAATTTTAGTTAAAAATGCCGTCTTTGGTGTTTCTTTTATACTCGTTAGAGGTTAGTGTGGAGATTTGTCAGACAGATGGGGTGCTTGTAATTGTGGGAAATTTTCTTATTTGGGGTACTTTTAGTACTACAATCTTGATTGCAGAAGAAATCTGTGTACAATCTTGATACATTAGGCTCTTCCAATATGGATATCTGATCTTTCCTAGTTCATAACTTCTGTTGATTTCTTCTCTGAAATGGGGATGGTTCTCTTGATTTCTCATGTGGATATTGCAGCAAGGATATTTTCTGCAGTTCAGCATAGTACAGAATTTTGTGATATTTCTTTCTAAGTGATTAGTACTGATTGATGAGACTAGCGATAAAGTTAATGATATGTTGGAGGTTTGAAGACATACTTTAGAATCCAAAGGGTTCAAATTGAGCAAGACCAAGACACAATATTTGGCGTGCAAATTTAGTGTTACGAGGGATGAAGCGGACATTGAAGTGAGGCTTGCCACTCAATCTATTCCTAAGAGAGAAAGCTTTAAATATCTTGGGTCTATCATCCAAAGTAGTGGTGATATCGATGATGATGTCACACATCGTATTGGGGCAGCATGAATGAAATGGAGGCTTGCCTTTGGAGTATTGCGTGATAAGAAGATACCACGTAAACTTAAAAGGAAAGTTGTACAGAAAGGTGATTAGACCATCTTTGCTATATGGGGTGAAGTGCTGGTCGGTCAAAAACTCACACGTTCAGAAGATGCAAGTTGCAGAGATAAGGATGTTGAGATGGATGTGTGGACATAACAGGGGTAACAAGATTGTGAATGAGACCATTAGGGAGAATTTAGGGGTGGCCTCTATAGCAGACAAGATGAGATAAGCAAGACTACGATGGTTTGGATATATGCAGAGAAGAAGTGTTGAAGCTTCTGTTAGGAGGTGCGAGAGGTTAGGATTAGGGGTTACGCGGAAGGGTAGAGGTAGACCGAAAAAGTATTGGGGAGAGGTGATTAGATAGGATATGGCGTAGCTTTATATCACCGAGGACATGACCTTAGATAGAAAGTAATGGAGGTCGCGTATTAGGGTATAAGGCTAGTAGGAGTAGGTTGATGTCTTGCCATGTGATATAGTAGGTTTGTAGGATTAGTCGTGTCTACTTATGGGGCTTGATTTTTGAGACGAGGGTTTTTCGAAAACAACCTCTCTATCTCTATGAGGTAGTGGTAAGGTTTGCGTACATTCTACCCTCCCTAGAGCTCACTTGTGGGATTCCACTGGGTATGTTGTTGTTGTTGTAGGATTAGTCGTGTTATTGACCGTCTTTTATTTTGCTATTTGTATTGTATTTATGAGTTTCCAATTGCTTTCTACTATAGCCATTTTTGTATCTAGTATTTTCTATTTTTGGGGCTGATATATTTAAGTTGAGGGTCTTCCAGAAACAACTTCTCTATCTCTATGAGGTAGTGGTTAGGTCTGCATACATTTTACCCTTTCCAGACCCCACTTGTGGGATTTTACTGGGTATGTTGTTGTTGTTGTTCTTTCTAAGTGATGGTTTTTGTGGAAAAGACAATCTTTGTGGATAGTTTAATAATTGCAAGTCAATCTTGTTGGATCTTTCCGAGACTTCTTTGTTATGGTATACTTGTAAAAAATAAAAGAAGGCTTCTTTGTTGTAATGGTTCTTTGTTTTATGGTATTGCTGATGCTTAAGTTTGTGGGTTACGGTCTGTATACTCTGTACTCGGACTACACTGAGTATGTTGTTGCTGGTAAGCGCTCTGCTCATTCGAATAAGGCAATCTCTTGGTAGTCATCTTTCAGTTAGATCCTTTTCATTTTCAGCAGTTTAGTTCTGCCAGTAGTACACATTGTAGTGTTAGTTAAAGACGCAGCAATTGATCATCTTACCGGGCCCAAGGGGTCTCATATCTGTTAGATATTATAGATCAATATGTGCAGCGAAATAGTAGATCGATATACCTCCAACCGTTGTTAATGATGTAGTCAGAATCGTCGGCATTTGTTTTCTATCTTCCTGTAAGTCTTATAAGCATTCAAACCTCATTCAAGATGGTGTGTAGTTTAGAAGGAGAATTTGTGCTTAGAGACCTTTAACCAGATATATCCTATTTATAACTGTTCTACCATCAAGAACAGTAGTGGGAAGTTAGTGATTATCATTAGTGGGAAGTTAGTGGTAGTAGTGGAGAAGCAGTGGATGTAGTTGTAAGTTTCATGAGTAGTGGATGTAGTTGTAACTTTCATGGAAGTTATGGAAATTACAGGCCACATCTATGGAATGTTGTGGCTACATCCATGGAAGTTATGACCAACACTCCAACAATATCTGTACCCAATGGCTGCTGCTCATTCTTTTAGATTTGTGGCAGAATGTAACTTGGAAGTTAAGATAATGGGGACCTTTAGAGAAATGCACATTTGAGCTTCCAGATTGAAGCTGAAAATTATCTTTGGTTTGGCATTTAATAATCTACGCTAATCTCATCTCCCGTTGAGAAATTAATTTAGGATTTCATTAATATGAAGCAAATTAGTCATAAATCACGTAGAGCATCTGGATAGACAGGTTACAAAGTCAGCAAGTATACTCATCCAACTCTACTATATTCATATTGAATAACAGATTGGAGCTATTATCATGCACTTTGAAAAACTTTCCTCAAGCTTATGTGCCTTCGTTTATAGATAATTGTTTTCCTTATCGTTTTCCCCCCATGGAAAGAAATTTTGAAATTCGTTTTCATGAAAGATCCTCCTTTTTAGTTCCGGGCATTTGTCGAAATAATGCTTTAGTTCTTCTTTACCAGTTTGACAACTTTTAGTGCAGACAAAGCATGTCTCAACTCTAGCACGCTTGGGTTGCTAATGATCCAAGTCAGCACAAAATAATGATATTCTACCCTGAACCATCTACTTTTTCATAATGTCTCTTCCATCACATTCATTGTTCTGACTTCTTCTGATATCCATTCAAGTTCCCATGTTACACTTTGCTCTTGTGATACAGGTTGTTTTTGATCCTTTGTAGCTTCACTGTTTCATTTTGTTATTCCTGGTCATAATTTTGGGGATCACTAAAGTAATTGTTCAGTGGCTCCGGTAGCACGCAGTAGATGCCAGTTTAATTCAAACTGAAGTGCTCACCATAGCAAAGAGGTAGGATAGAATTGGGCTTTTAGGTGTGAAGACAGATCTGATGAAATAGAAAGGAATTTTCCATTTGGACAAAACAATCATACACGTTCTACTAGTTAGATTATGTTGCATTATATGATCTTGACAGTAGAAGATTTAGTATGAGTGTCCTAATTATGCTGTACAGTGAGTTTGTTTTTCTCTCTCTGAAAATAAGGGGGAAAGATCAATTAAAATGTGCAAGGATAAGATGTAAAGAAAATCAAAGGAGAAAAGAGGATATGAAAGGGAAAGTAAAGATATGACACTTGGGCCTTACTCAACCACAAAAGCTAGCTCATGAGGTGATGATTTCCCAATTCCATATAAATATACCATCAGTTCATTTCCCAACCAATGTGAGACGTTAACCCGCTCTAACACCCCCCTTCCCACCCAGGCCCAAGAGCCCAAATGGGGATGAACTTGGCTCTGATACCATGTAATTGAGACAAGTTATGCTTACAGGGAAAAATGATGGCATGACCATATTTCCATCCAACGCTGATGGAAAGAAGAGCGAGGATGAAACGGGAAGGATATCCTTAACTCAATGTGAAAAAAACTGAACCAATGTGTGACATGATAGTGGATTAGGAAGTTAAATTCAAATCCTCTTGACTTAACTGCTTCTTCCTTTGTCCTAAATCCTAATTACAAATGTAAGCAGTGAGTTGTAAATCAAAATTGTAAAAAAGAGACACATATGGGTATATACCGATAGAGTAGAGCAAAACAATTATTTATAGTGTTATGACTTTATCATAGTAAAGATAAAAGACTTAATGAGCATGAGTGATTTCCTGGATAATGTTATAGCCGCATATGCATGTGGAGAGGGAACATGAGGGGAGTGAGGGAGTTCTCAAAATTCATTTGGTTCACAGTTAGAATCACAGTTGAAGATATGGTACCCTTGCTCCCCAACTTTCTTTTGCAATCATTATTAAGCATGCCATGATACTTTAAATGCTTAGGAGTGACGAAGGACAAGCATGTGGGGAAGCATCTCTTTTGGTGATCTATTCAATATTGGAGTTGGATGAAGTGGATGGTTTCCTTTAGAAGAATGTATAGTGCTATTGCCTATATGTTTTTCGGGAAAATGAAACAAAATACCATTGTTTTCTAAGGCAAAAGGACAATATTATGGAAATAGTAAGCAACAAATGTTTATTTTATGAATTCATACTATCACTACCTGCTCAATGGAGGTGATATGAGGACCATGTGGAAGTTTATATGGTATACTATGTATGATCCTAACCTAATGCCAGATAATCTGAGGGAGAGAAGATGTTTATAGTAAGTGGATGTTACATGTGCTAGAATGGAAAGGATGTGGATGTAGAACTTTGAATAAAGTGACCTGCTTCTCTTGGTTGGTAGTAAATCTTTAAAGGAGGGGTATCTTTCTATATAGCATATGTCAACTATGTGGGGAGGATGTGCAAACCAACCATAAACCATTTGTTCATTCATCGCAATGTGAGTTATGCCAAGTAACACCTCACAACTGCTAGTTGTTGGAACAGCGGCAGAAGAGGAACAAGAAAGCACAGTGGTGGAAGTTATCTCAACATGCGTATGGTGGACAGTGTGGAGGGAAAGAAAAACTAGATGATTTGAAGATAAGGCAAACACAGTCAAAGAGATCAAGTTCAGTTGTATACTTTTGTCTTCTTATTGGTGTAAGGAGTTTGTAAATGATACAAAATCAATTAGTAGCCTCTTAGAATCCCTATTTGATAAGAAAGGGACTTCATTTTTGGTTTTGGCTCAACCTGTAATTACTTCAGCACTTCCTTAATGCTGCTTGTATAATACAGTTAATTTCCTCCAAAAAAACAACACTACAACCTTGTAATAGAATTCTGTCTTAAAAAGGGGCATATCAAACAATGGAAAATTATTTGACAAGCTGGTACTTGGAAAATATAGATGCTAGGAGGCGGAGAGATGGAAGACGAGCAGCTCCTCTTGTACGTTTTGGCCATGTGGGTGTTTATGAAAGTGTTGAAATTTGCTTTTAGTTACTGCAGTAGTTTTTAACAAAATAAATTATTTAGTTTAAGATAAATTTGAATTTTGAATTTTAGTTAAGTTGTTGAGGTATTTTAGGTTATTTCAAATTTTAGATTATGCAGATTTTTATTTATGTTGGCTATATAAAGGCCCTCAATGCTTAATAAAATTATTGAAAGCTATTGAAAGCATTTCAATCCATTGAGAGACTTTTTCAACCCTTTTTTGCTGCCCCATTTATCCTTTTAAAAGAACCAACAGTGGTATCAAGAGTCTCATTGATCTTACGGGATCTGAGAGTTCTTCCAAAAAACTACCATATCATTTTCAACCTGCAAGGGCTACCTTTTTAACCCGTGAGGGCTACCTTTTTTAACCCGTGAGGGCTACTTTTTTAATCCATTTTAACCCGTCAGGGCTATATTTTCAACCTGTGCTTTTTTCGACGCACAAACTTTTTGAATCGATTTTTAACATAAGAATGACAAACAACAATCTCTCTATTCATGTCCCACAAATTTTCACTGATAAAATTTATCAAATTTGGTTAGTGATGGTAATATCTTATTTTGAAACCTATGTTTTATGTGATATTGTGATGGAAGAAAAATCATCACAATAGTTTGCTGCAAATCCTATCAATTTCCAAATGAAAGTACTTTCAAACCAGAGAAGATCGTTTTTTAAGTTCAAAATCAAAAGAAGAAAAAGAAAGAAGAAGAAATTTTGCAAGTTAAAAAATAATTCAGCACTAACCACCAAATCAGAAATTGAGAAGGAACAATTTTTAAAATTGCAGTAACTAAAGTAAAAGAGGAGTGTTGAAATTTTCTTTTAGATATTGCAGTAGTTTTTAGCAAAATAAATTATTTAGTTTAAGATAAATTTGAATTTTGAATTTTAGTTAAGTTGTTGAGGTATTTTAGGTTATTTCAAATTATGCAGATTTTTATTTTATGTTGGCTATTTAAAGCTCATCAATGCTTAATAAAATTATTGAAAGCTATTGAAAACATTTCAATCCATTGAGAGACTTTTTAAAAAACCAACAGAAAGAATAGAACTTTTGAAGGTGTAGAAAAACAGGAGAGAAAGTCAAAGCAGATCTTTTGTTTTATTGATGATTTTGGTGAAAAGGGAACCTTCTTTTTTTTTTTGCATAGATGGGTCGGGGGATCCTTGGGAACATGATGACACTATCTTGTGTGTGATATTCAGTGCAAAAATCTTGACTTTATCAAAAAATGGAGTTCACTAATTAGAGTATATCAGCCATGCACCTCAGAATGGAAACATATTGTTTCAGTTTCATCTCAATAGTACAATGATGTTTGCTTTTTTATCCTGAAATTTTATGCTGAAGTTTGTTCTTTTTATTTTACACAGTTTATGGACTTGGAATTCTTTTTTAAAATCTTCCACTTCATTGTCAGGTGATTTTTTTTCTCCTTTATTGCGAGATCTCAAAAGTATCAATAGAAGTTATAGCCATGGTGTATTGGAGCTTCAGTGAGATATTTAGTGTGCTTGCAGTTAGCTAAAATGAAAACCACACAGGTAGGTACTCGTGTTTATATTTTTATAGGTTTCCTTTTGATGTGTTCAGATCCTTCATGCCTTTCTCTGGTTTGATTTATGGAATTTCACATTTTTTTGGCAATGCTATCTTATTTAATTTTTTCTGAAAGTTTCTCTGTGCAAGTCATGACTCAATTAACTCACTGCTTACTGTTGTGGCTAATCATATAAAGCTGAGTAATCTCTGTCCTGTACTCCTGTAATAGTTAACTATTTATCAATGTTCTTTTCTTTTAGAGCCAGAACATGTATTCATATGACTAAAATTCTGAAACCTGATAAGTTTAGATATTCATTTTTGCTATGGAATTCTTTTGGTAAGTTGTAACTTCTTGTTCAGATATGGAACTTCCTTTTCTTAAATTGTTCATTGTAATAACTTCAGGATCTACCAACTGAGAAACAATCCTCAACTCAGGCTTCCCATGAGGCCCAAAGTGACCAGCAGAACAATGGAACAGATGCACCCGTAGCAGATTCAGGTTCAGTTTCTGCATCAGGCAATGACAACCGGAAAGTTTCACGTGAAGATATTGAACTTGTAAGATGGTTCTTTTTTCAGACACATACTTTTATACTAGTGTGTGTAGTGGAAGGTTCTGTTCGCTGTTACACCTTGTTCTTTAAACTTTGTTATAACAAATGGTGATGTAGGTCCAAAACTTGATTGAACGTTGCTTACAATTGTATATGAATAAGGATGAAGTGGTTAAAACACTTCTTAATCGTGCAAGGATAGATCCTGGATTTACAACTCTCGGTATGTATATCAAAAATGAAATTGTTGGTGATTGTAATGTTTTATGCATTTGCTGCTTCTTTGAAATATGTTTTCTCATATTTATCATTACTGAATAACTACTATGGGTCTACAACTTTGGCTGTAAGGTGTCAGTTCTGTCTCTTAAACCTTCTCATACTGAATACAGTTTGGCAAAAATTGGAAGAGGAAAATGCAGATTTCTTTCGAGCCTACTACATTAGGCTTAAACTGAAGAAACAAATCATCTTGTTCAATCATTTGCTTGAGCACCAATATCATCTGATGAAGTATCCTGTGCCTCCGAAGGTTCCATTGACTCCGGCGCAGAATGGGATAAATACCATGCCAGGTAATTTTATTCATCGTTATTATCATTTCAATTTAATAGTCTTTTTTTCATCATCATCTTCCCCCATTTCATTTTCTGAAAAGGACGAGGACCATCACCCCTTTCCCTTGGGAGTGTAGGGTCTGCTTCAGCTATGTCATGCGATTTTTTAATCCTTTTCATAAGCTTAAACTATGTTAATCTACAGAAGTCATAGTTATGTTTTCTGGGCAGATGAAAATAGTTCTTGAAAGTCTAATCTACCAGAAGTCATACTTGTATTAATTTACAGAAGTCATTTTAACATTGTTCAACTGCATATCATGAGAAACTAATTTTGTTGGCTGACCATGTTAGAGGCCTTCAGTTGAGTTTCCTATTTAGTTTGTGTCATTCGCCTTCCTGAATTAATTTAGATAATACTACTTTATTGGAGAACCAAATGGGGGCATCTCATGAGAGGAAGCATAACGAGTTAATATGCTAGATGTTATTGCACTCCTTCCTTTTCATCTTTCTTCCTTTCTGGAACAATGTTAAACTATTGTGGCCTTTCAAAGTGGGCTTAAGCTACTTTAAGAGAGCGCATGAAGTTGGTGTTATCTACAGAGCAATTGAAAGTTATTGTAGCCTTTCAAAGTTATTTTCATTATTGTTGATTGTCTCTTGTTTTCAGTGCAGCCAACAACTTACCCATGGGATACCCCGTCCTACAACAACCTTCGCATGCAGCTGCAGGTCAACCTCATTTTGATCCGATGGGCATGTCCAGTTGCCATGTGGTTAATGGTGTGCCTGCACCAAGCAACTATCATCCAATGCAAATGAATTCTGGAAATGAGTGAGAATCCAATTTTTATATGCTTTAAGCTCCCTTTAAATTTTGAAATGCGGACTAGTACTCTAAAAATCCATAAACACTTTCCCATTCGACCTGTGTTCCCTATTAGGATTCATGTTTTTCCTTATTTTCTCACCATCTTATACTGGTATATGCCCGAAGATTTTGAATTTAACTTTAGTTCCATTCCAAGTACATGTGTTGATGCTTCATACAATTTGGTGAGAACTCTAGCTGCTTCTCATTGTTTAAGTAGCACTGAAGGTTCCGGATTTATATCCATAAGTGAGGTTGATGAAAGAGATTACTACTCTGCTCAATCCCTCGTGCTTGTGTTTTGTTATTGCCTACGGGGCCGGAGCTAAGGTGCAACAAGGGGTTCATCTAAATTCTAAACCCTATTTGTCGAAAAATTACACTACATATACAAGGTTAAAATTTAATTTTTTTATGTATATATAGTAATGTTGATAACCCCTTTTGTTCTTCGTGTATTTACTTCTTTATATTTGAATCTGGTGAAAATTTTGGCTCTGGCATTGGTTGCCCATGTCTAGTTTGTTAATTTCCTTGAGGTTCAATTTTTTCTTTTCAAAGATGAATATGGACGTTATCAACTTCAAAAAAAAAAAATAAAAAAAATGAAAACATGAATATGGGCTCAAAATGATGAAAAGCTATTCTATATTGTCTTATAGAAGAAATGGTATGGCAAATGGCACTTTACAGTTTGTCATTTGTTGACAGTATGGTGGTAGAAACAAGTGCATCAGATGTAGCACCAGCTGTTCCACCTAGCAATGCCATGTCTGATATGCCTGTAAGCCCTGCATCAGTAGCTTCCAGTGACCACTTCCCCTTCACTGCTTCAGAGATTTCAGGGATGGGAATTGACACCTCAGCGCTTGACTCTTCTTTCCCATCTGATGTAGCAAGTTCAGTAGGATTGCAACTTCCGCCAGATAATGGGGTTGGTAATTCTAGAGATTTGCTGAGATCCTTGGATCAGATTCCTTGGGATTTCAGTCTTTCAGATCTAACAGCAGACTTGTCAAACTTGGGAGGTAACTTGCCTCATACATGATTCAAAAACTTTATTAGTAGCACTCCTCCTGGAAAGCAAAAATTGAAAAGAGGTTTTCCCCACATGGCTTAATAATTTGATGTTTTAGAGATCTCTTTATCTAAGGGGTATTGTTTCTTTTTGCTGGATTTAAGCATTGCTCTTTGAACTTCTTTAATAATTATGTTGGCTGGATAGAGTTCTGAATTTGAGGATTCTGATTAATGGAAAGTTTGCTTCAATACTAATTTGCAGATTTAGGATCTCTAGGAAACTATCCTGGTTCCCCATTTTTGCCTTCCGATTCAGATATTCTGCTTGATTCTCCGGATCAAGAAGATATAGGTGAGAATTACTACTTTCTTTCCCATGTAATCTTATGCTTTGAATCAGAAACAGATTGACAAGTTAAAAAAAATATAAGCTTTTAGTAGCTCTACATCTATATGCTCTTTCTGAAAGTTATTTAGATGTTTATTAATGGCGGGGGTCTTCCAAGCTCATCGTTTCCTCTCCACCCCCACCGCTTGACCATCCCACCCCACCCCACAATGTGTAGGGGCAGAGCCAGGTGGGGCTAAGGGGTTCATTTGAACTACCTTCGGCAAAAACTTACACTGTTTATCCATAAAAAAATAATTTTTATCTAACCCCCTTCAACTTCTTCGTGTATTTATTTCTTTTCATATTTGAAACTCTTCTTGGAAATTCAAGCTTCGGCACTGATTATATACATATATATTACAATATCTTTTTGCTTACATACCAAACTAGAAAAATAGTAAGAAATCCACTTATTCTCTAGGAAGTATTTTCCTTGATACCAAACACACCCCTAGTCAATGAACATTTACTGCCACAGACAATTTTGACTTGCCTGATAAGCTAGATCTGAATGCTGATACATATTGCTCCATGACCTTAAAAGAATTAGTTTTTGCATTTGCAAAAACTTACACGTTCAATGAGGGTATGAACTATTGTTACAAGAAAATAATGTGATTATCCGGGAAGAAGTGATGTCTAGACAGTTGTACATGTCTTAGGATCATGAATAAGTTTCTTGGGCAGTAATAATTCCCGTAGTCTAATAGATGACATGACATTAGCTAAAAAGATTATGCTTTGCTTTGGGTATGAACTATCTTACTCATGCTGTTGGTTTGCTTTGTTTTAGTTGAGGAGTTCTTCGTTGATGTTGACACTGCTCCAGGGCCTGCAGCATGCCCTCAATCAGATGAAGAGAAGTCCTAGTTTAAGTTGACATGAACACGTACTTAATTCCGTAGCCAGAATAAGGAGTTTGGCACAAAATGATGGTAAAACGAGAGACTGATCAGCTAAGAACATTGATTTTCCCGTGGTAGGTATGTCTATGTAGTTATTGACCAACATTTTCTGGTGCCAATGGCTTACCCTTCTACTTTATACGAAACTCTAAAGGATGAAGTTGGAAAGGAAAGTCACCTCGCTTTATTCTTATAGTGACTGAGCTACACTATTTTCTATTCTAATAGACTTCACTTCACTTGCTTGCGCGACTCCTCATTTGTAGAAGCAAGTCAGGATATTTTTTATTTTCATTCCTTTTTGATATTATGAAGCTTGTATCTTGGATATTGAACATCAGCAATCATATAAAATCTGTTAACCAAATGTTGTACCAATCAACTGAACAATGATTCTATGCTGCTTTTGGGTGTCCAATTGTATTATAAATCTTATCTTTTTTTTTTGGTTTTCCACCCGGTGTCTGGTACCCACAGTGGAGCCTAACTAAATCCAGATTCGCGCCGGGAAGTCCCATATTGGGGGGGTAAAGCGCTCCCTAACAAATGTGACTCCTTACTCAAGAGGACTCGAACCCGAGACATCTGGTTAAGGATGACGGAGTACTTACCACTCCACCACAATCTTATCACTACATGAGTGTTTGGTACGGAGGAAGGAAAATATTTTTTGGTTTGTCAAAATATTTTCTCGAGGGAAAAAAGTTACTTAAAAAATCAAGAAAATCACTTTACATGGCAATAGAGTAAACAAGTTTCATATGTGAAAAGTGATAATATAAAGGGTTTGAAGGATAATTTTGATATTTAATAAGTTTATCCCATAACAAATTATGATGGAATTATTATACCACTCAACGGGAGGGATAACTTATTTCAGTACTAGTTATTAATCCCAAAATAATTTATTCTATACTTGTCAATCAAACAACAAATTAAGTGACAACATAATTTAATTTCAAAGCTATTTGATGTTATTCTTCACATCAAACAACCTCTTATGATATATTTAGTCATTTACTAGTTAGAATTGCTCAAAATGTAGTGATTGATTCCCTTTTTTATACAGGTAGGGTTGGGCAGTAACTTTCTCATGACCCATTTTACAAGAGAACTAGAAGAATAATAATGAACTCAAAGCTAATAAAGGAGATTCACAACTTGCACGATCTTATATACGAAGTATATAGAATAAAATTGTGGAAGCTCCTTAGAAATTCTAGAATAGCCTTTGCCCCTACAAAGAGAAGTGATTTTTCTTATACAAATGAAAGAAAAGTGACCTTTTGGTTAAACGTAAAAAATTATATCACTTAAATTGACTTTGTTCACGTTCCAATAGTTGAGTGGTCATGTAAATTATCAACTATGTTTTCGCTTAAATCAAAGGAACATCATCAATTATTTAAAAAATAAAACTAAAGAAAAAGGAAAAGCATCAATAGCAATAGATGCAAAGGAGGAAAGAGAAAGACCAATGATCTTGAGCGATTAATTAGGCTAAACCCGTAATCCTTTCTTGCAAGAGTGAGAGCCTATCCCGTCTTTATATTTTATGCTTTTTAAATGGATTGGACATGGTGGAGTCTTGACTAGATCATCATTGATATAAAAAAAAATGCATCCGAGCTTGATCATTGTGACCCTTTTTGTGAGGAGATACCCATTCCCTTGAAGTTTTTAAATTATAGATTAGGTATAAATAATTAAAATGAGTTGGAAAAAAAGACCTCAAAATTTTTGTCGAATAAACTTAAAATGATAAAATTGATTGCATTGAAAAAGATCTCTTATGAAAGATAGAAAGAAAAATCATATAGGAGAAAACTCATTTCCTTTTCTCAAGTACAATTATTCACATTTAAATTATGTGTGAGAGATACTAATATTCAGTTTTTTTCGAAGTCAAACTAGTGATTAGGTTGAAAATGTTGTCATTCAAGCCTAGTTCCAATAGTGCATTTCTTAGTGAGAAAGAATTTTCAAAATTACTATATAATATATTTTTGAGAAAAGAGTTATACCTCTTAATTTTGTCATTCAGAGCTCCTATACTCCTCTTTATAAAAGTGATTTGCATATATCTCTACTGTTACAAAAGTGACTCACATATACGTTTTTCATCTAACATAAGTGAAAAAATAATTTTAAATTATTTTTTTATTATAAAAAATTCATATAGGGGTATATATGATCCTTCTAGCAAAATTCAGGGATATTCAATCTTTTTCACACATGAATTATTTTTTGACTTCTTTGATTATCATCATTTGAGTTTTATTTATTTATTTTCTTTTCATTCTTTAGTGTAAAAGAGAAATAAAAAGAAAGAAGTGTCAATGGGAAAAGAGAAAAAAGTAGGAAAAAATTTAAAATTAATTTTTTGTTGCTATATCGTCATTTAGCTTTTGTATCTATAAAAAAATTGGGGCATCTATAATAAATTTACAAGAAAATTAGTGGAAAAAAATAAATTTGTCCATCAAATTATGATAAATTCATATTAGCTGTTGAATTAAAAAAGTTGAAAAAATTTAAAGAAACATGTGAGTGTCACGATCCAATTTCTCGAGTAGTGATGTCATCTACTATGATCCCCCAATAGATACGTCGACCCATAACCCAAAACAACAAGTAATGGATTTTAAGGGCAAAGCCTAAGTGAAAACAAAAAATTAATAACAACAAGAATTACATTGAAGCAAATCAAAAATACATATACATATAATAAAGATCCTTCCCAAAACCTGAAAGTCACAAATACAGAGCCATTAATAAAGAGTACAAGTCTCAATAGTGGATAAAAAATTATACATATACAAACAAACTTGTCTCAAACAACAATAGGCAAACCGCAAAATATAGAAGGAAACAGGCAATGATTCAGGACACCATATGCTCAACCTCGCCTTCGAAATCGACTGTTGCAGGCTCGTATATCAATGGGTGGTGGCTTGTGCTCGGACTTGTATCACAAAATCAGATCCATAGTATAGTATGAATAACAAAACAATAGATACTTAGTAGGCATGATAGACCGACTGAGTAAAAAAGTAAAAAGTAATAGTAATATGAAGTGCTAAAATCTAACACAAATAGAGATCAAGAATAGAAAGTAATAACAGAATGCACACAAGTGTAAAAAGGACAAACAAGAACTAAGACATCTAACTAAACCTAATTAAGCTTCCATAAGCCTAGAAGGTAGACTCTTGCACAAATTAAAGTAAAAACTCAAATGGACCCCATAATCCCAATCTGTAAGGGATGGCACAAAGCCCAAGCCTCAAACCACGAATGAAGCCTCCCCAATAATAGTAATATCAATATAATCGATCTCTGCAAATAATGGCACAGAGTTTGAACCTCGAATTGCGGATGAAGCCTCCATAAAGGATGATGGATCATCATAATCGAAAGTATAGAGCTCTGACCTTGAACCACGAATGGAACCTCCTAATAGTAATATCAATCGAGATGTATACAACCAGAATAAAGCTGCTGTCATAATGTCACTGTGAATTGCCGTCCACATTTTTTAAAATTTCAAAATCTCCCAAGCTTAAACTAAATTCGATCATAATTGTTGAATGAGGCCAAAAATGCAAGTGTAAACACCAAAGTAGTAAATACACAAGTCTAGGACAAGTACTAGTCTAAGCCTAGACTAAGTTCTAACATGCTACAATCAAGTACAAAAATCAAATATTCATGCAAATCAATATACATTCACATAATCAAGCTCAGTCTAAGGAAACAAAAGTCGCACCCTATTCACGTGGACACCGAACAATACTATGCCATCAAGGCAGAATCACAATGCCAATACGGTCGTTTAGATACCAAAAATATGAAAAATGGAGATGGACCAAAATCGAAGTCCAAAATAGAAATGTGGGACCTATGCTAGAAAATCCAAAATTGACTCTGAAAAAAAGATTCTAAATAGCTCCCCAAATTTGCGTCCCAACACAAAACACAATTTAGGACTCAGAACAACCCAAATAAGATCATGCAATTTTCACCAATTTAAAACTAATAACAAGAGGATTGACAGCCTGTTCAAGTTTGAAATTACCTCAAATGGATGACCTTAGACACTTTCATAATACTGACTCATGAAGTCATGCATATTTCAAACACACCAAACTTTGAATCACTAAAAACAGAGTCTCCTAGCTTGAGATCTTAAAGTTTGAAGTTTGGAAAAGTGGCTAAAAAAAAGGGTTGATCTTAATTTAAAAGATCATCCAAGGTTGCTCTTTCCTATTGTGAAACTCTTAGCCCACAATCGCAACCCTCACATGACAAGACCTTCACAAACATGGAGGGTGACCCTGCGAATCTAGAGGGTTAGTTGGACAGACCCTTGCAAACACAAATGAAACCTCACAAATGTGGAGGCCTAAATAGCTGAGCTCCGTAAACATGGCGTCTAGAGCCCATGAATGCAAAGGCCATTTTGGCTTGCACTAGCTGAAGCACATCAACTGTGTTTTGGCAAGTTCCAAAAACTTTGATGGGGTGTACGAGATTTATTTAGAGTCCTGTACACTTAAACAAAATATGCAATCCTATTGAATTCAGTTTCCAGATTCAATAGCGCAATTAAAATTTCAAACAAAGATCATTTTGACTGAATGTAGGTCCCACTTCCACAAGTTATTTTTAGCTAAAATCCAACAAGGATCTTGAGATTAGTTTGAATGCTTGAGAACCAAATGAAAGGTGGCTCTCGACTAATATCGATATTCCAGAGCTGATGAAACTGTCAGAATTTCATTATGAGGATGCTTACTTGAAGTTTTGACCAAAGTCAACATTTTGTGTTTTAAATGCCTCAAAACATAGAAAGCTGCACAAAATAGACATGAATGACCTAGCGACTGAATTGCTAGTTCCAGTAAGTCATAAATGTCTTGGGATAGCTATAGGGATGTTCTAAATGACTAAAGAAGGCATTATCACAAAACTGACCTAGAGGGTCATTATAACATCCACTACTAAAAGAATTTTCATCCACAAAAATAAAGGTCAAGAAGTATCTGAAGGCTCAAATAAGCCGGGAAACTACTCTTATATCTCCTAAGTAGACCCTCGGCTGGACAATGGCTCTAACGGACCTTAACCACAGGAATAACTCTAGAATGAAGCTACCTGATATCTCTCGGTAGAATGACAATTAGATCCTCTAAGAAGGTTACATGATCATCTAACTCAATTGAATCATACTGAAGCATGTGAGACTCATCTAGAGTATGTCGACACAACATCAAAACACGGTAAATTGGGTGAATAGCTAAAAAAGTAGGAGGTAGGGATAACTCATAGGCAATATCTCCAATTCTCCTTAAAATCTCAAATAGTCGTATTTACTTGGGGCTAAGCTTGCCATTCCTCTCAAATCATATCACACCTTTAAAGGGCGATACCCTAAAAAACACTTAGTCACCAACTTCAAAAATTAAAGAGAAGCACCTATGATCAATATATCTTTAGTGCTTACATATAGCTTCAGCCTATCCCCACGTGGCCTAGGCCTAAACAACTCAACCAACCCATCAGAAAGCAACAAGACCTACCATATAAGGCCTCAAATAGGGATATCTAAATACTAGAATGATAGCTATTGTTGTATGCAAACTCTACTAATGGCAAGAACTGGTCCTACTAACCCCCAAACTCCAACACGCAAGCCAGCAACATGTACTCAAGGACTTAAATAATTTTCTTTGATTGGTCTGACTGGCCATTGGTCTGCTGGTGGAAGGCTGTGATAAGAACGTAGGTACCCAACTCCCTTTGGAAAGTCCTTCAGAAATTAGAAGCTAATTGAGACCTCCAATCTCAAATGATAGAGACAGACATTCCATGATATTGAACTATGTAACAAACCAGAAATTTTTGAAATCTACTTATGGTTGGAATTCTATGATGTATTACAAGCCATAGTTGAGTTTTGGTAGCCATGGGTTGAGTTTAAGTGGCCGAATGCAAATTGAGCTAGTTAGTGGCCTAGAGAGAAAGTTTCGGCAGTGTACTTCAAATAGTCATAACTTTTGATTTGGGATGAACCATGTGAGATACCATATATCAAATTGAATCTCTTGGAGTTAGCTTTGCAACACAAGTAGTTTTACTCAATTTGGAATTCGGATGAGGGAGATATGGCCCAAACAGTGAGACTGTCTAAAATTCGGAAGCCACTGGAGATAGGCTCAGAAACGT
>JBCEWC010002015.1:0-36858 GCA_038996855.1 Solanum aculeatissimum
TAATTAATTGGTTGTTTAATTTTTTTAGGTATCAGTGAAACTAACTGATAGTTTATAAATGTGTGTTATGTATCAGGGAAATAGCGAAAAAAGGAAATTTAGTAATTTTTTTTTAAATGGTAGGGAATAATTGTAATTAAGTTTCCAAATGTTGTGTATTTCTGTAATTTGCCCTTATTTTTTACTGCATTTTTAAAGAAAAAAATATTCTTTTAAAAAAAAAATATTTTTTTCAATAATTTCTACTATGTATATGTAATGTATCAATAATTTATAAATAGCTATATAGTGTCTATGTAATGTATCAATATCGTATAAATGGTATATAAACATGTATATATAATGTGTAAATAATTAGATAGTGTGTATGTAACATATCGATATTGTATCAACATTGTATAAACATGTATCAATATTGTATAAATGATGTATAAACATGTCTATATGATATATAAATAGTTATGTAGTGTATATGTAATATATTTATATTGTATAAATGTGTATAATCATGTATCAATATTATATAAATAATTATGCAATGTATTGATATTTATTTGACTAGCATGCATTTTCCACCTAAATAAATAAAAGAACAAACAAAAAAAATAAAATGTATAAATATTCATTCCTTTGACAAAATTATTGAGGAAACTCTGCTCGAGGTAAAAATCATGATTTAGCTGTTGTTCCTAGTGTATTTTCTTAGCTTAAATTGAATTTTTATTGCGTGGCTAATTTTTGGTGTTTTTGAGCTCCGAATTATGTTCTATTTTAGGACACAATTTTGAAAAACTAATTCAGATCACTTTACGAAGTCAATTTTAAAATTTTTTGTGTGGGTCTCATATTTCTGTTTTGGACTCCAAAATTGGTCTGTCATGGAAAATTATGAGGTTAGTTCAAAACAACCGTAATGATATTGCTATTATGTTTTTGACAACATGGCAACATTTCGAGGTCGTTCGAAAGGAAAAAAATTTGACGGAATAGTTTAGAGCATGCGTGATCAACCCTCAAGTAGGCTACGATTTTTCTTCTTTTAGATTCAGTTCAAATATGTAAAGTAGGTGGAATTGCATGAATTTGGATAGGGAATTTGCTGGGCATGCTATATTCACACCTTGTGTGCTTTTTTAATGAATTTTTGTTCTGTTTGGAGCATGTTGGCCTTAGTCCAAACTTAGACTAGTGTTTGTCATAGACTTGTAATATTTCAGAGCTGATAGACATTATTTCCTCTTTTTCCAGCGTTGTATTATAAGACTTAATTTTTCGTAGACTGATGTAGCAGATTTGGGTTTGATAGAGATGATCAGTAACTCATCTTGAAGCCTTATTATCCATAATCCCCATATTTCCCTACATTGGCGTGTTTGGCCATGCTTTTGGGTCCAGTTGGTAAATTCGGTCAGTTATGGCACATTTTCGGGCACGTTGAGTTTATTTCGAAGAAGCAAATGATTATCGATAGAGTTTTTCATGATATATGGTTAGTAAGGGAAACCCTCAGGAAATTCACTTTGAATTAGCTATTTTTGGAATGATATTATCGGAGGATTCATTCGCGGTTCGAAATTTGGGTTCTGTACATCTTGATTTGATGATACATCCTCTTACACGGAGTTGACATATAGAGTCTGACTCCTTTGATATCAGCATCGCACTTGTGAGAAGGCGACATCCACGGTTTGAGATTTGGGTTTTGTGCTAATTCTGTGGGGTCTTATTTATTGGCATTCTACGTTAGGGAGACCGCATCGGGTACTGCGCTTCATTCCATTTAGAGCTCAAAATTATTGACACTTTAGGAACATCTTGGTTGCACTGGTCCCTTTATTCTTAATTTAGCAATTTTCTATACCTGTCGATCTTATGGGGGATTCATCCGAGTTTTACTTCAATTTGTGCGTGGGTTTATCTTCTGAGTTTATGGGAACTCAATTGGATTTAATTATTAGGTTCTGTTTATTTTTTACACCCGTGTGCGTTTCTTTACTTTTCTTGTTCTTGACCTCTGTCTGTATTTTTATCTAGCATTCCTATTGCATTTACTTTTCTTACTCAGTTAGCCTATGATGCCTATTGGGTACCTTAATTATTATTGTTACTCATACTACACTCTGCATCTGTTTTCGTGATGCAAGACCGAGCACCAGTTATCACCGCCGTCATTCGAGCCAGTAACAATCAACATCCGGAGGCGAGGGTGAGCTTACAACGTCCTGATCATTCCCATCTCCTTCTATTTATTTTTGTGGCTCATCCTTTGTATTTGAGATAGGTCTTTGTAGTTGTATATATTTTTGGTCCACTTTTGGGGCTTGTACTATTTTAGTAGTTTTGTACTAGTGACTTTCAGGTTCGGAGAGGGATTCATTTTGTTTTTGTGTGAGTATAACTTTGTTTTATTTATCTATTTCTACCTTTTTGTTGTTTGGCTTCTGTCCACATATCCATTACTAGTTGTTTCAGGTGCCATTATTGGTGGTATATAGTAGGTGCCATCATGGTTTGAAGAATCGGATCGGGACACTATTCAAACATTGTATTCATCAAAACAATACAGTACAATACGATACAACACAACACAATACAATATAATGAATGATAAAATAATACATAACAACTATCCAAATAAAGTGTGAAATTTACTAAGAGAATACCATATGTGACATCAATCCGTAAATTTTGGAGAGTAAATGAATTTTAATACTATCTTGCAATAATGCATGTGTCCAACCCCGCAAAATATGTGGTACTTAGTGAAGTTGCATGTATAAATTTTGGTGACAATGTTAGGAGAAAGAATATGATTATGTGTTGGGAAAAAAATCTTCCTATATATTTTAAGAGGTTTTATTACATGAAAATGTCACAAAAAATATTTATCACCAAATGTTAATATTTTTCTACAAAGATATACATATATGGAGAAAAAAATTTTAAAAAAAAAAATGAAAGAAAATCAATCAAAAAATAAGTGTCAATAAAAGTTAAAAAAAAAAATGTGGCAATAACAAGGTGCAATAAATGCATCTCGTGTTGACAATGACTTTGTGTATTGAAAAATGCTCAAAAACGGTTGCATATTACTTCTAATTAAAGTTTCCTTATATTTTCTCTCTCTTCATTTAATGGTAACAATGGTTATGGATAATAAATTGGAAATATTCTATATTTTTATACCATGTAATAACCAGTGAACTAAATTATACCCTCTTTTGTGTATGTCTATTTTTCATTAAATGTTTATATTCAATGTGGGAAAAATCAGTGGAAACTCCTTTGAAGTGAAGACTAACAACCAAAGTGATACACAATAATCTCTTTGTTGAGTTTGGGTTCGATGTCGTTTGATTATGGATTGTGTCTCCATTTTGATTCAACATAATGGTAAATGGGATGTAACAAGTTTATTTTTCGTCTCTTTTTTTTTAATACAAAAATGTATTTGTCCTTCAATTATTAACTAACTTTGTTTGAGCATGTATCAAATGTGTGCATGTTTTTTTTTATAGTGGATGATGCATAATAATCTTTTTTTTCTGTTGACAAAACGGTATGTGATACATAATATTCATTTTTTTAGTGCTCACCTATTGAAAAATTCTGATTTACGTATGTATAAAATATAAATGTGAATAGGAAAAGTTTGAGCAATGTTAAGCAAAGTACATGAGAAGTAGAAAAAATGTATGATGACTAAATAAACAGTTAATAAAAACCATGAAATATATTTTAGCAATAGTGTTGTGTTCTGTATTATTTAGTTGTTTTTTTGACTTTGCTATGAGTAGGTATATGGATATGTAATTTGTTTGAGTGAGTCATGTATACTTTTTAATTTTTGATTTCTTGTCATGTTGAGAATATGAAAAGTTTAGTTATTTTCCTGGTTTAATTTATGATACTAAGTTTCTGTATACACAGGTCGGTATGTGGATTACAAAATTGAAGGGATTATATTTGATACAACAAGTGGATTTGAAGGATTGATCGATACTATTGCTACAAAATTTGATGTTGATAGAACCATAACTGAAATTGTGCTATAATATAAGGTTAACAATGAATCACCACCAATGCGCATCCATAACAATATGGGGGTGTAGGTGTACTTGGACCAAAAAAATTACAATATGGACTTCTTCTCCAAGTATCCGTTGTGTGTAACGTGTGTCGATAGATGTGTGGAAACAATTTTGTACGAAGGCGTTGTGCATGCTTCGACACAATCATGTACAATAAGAAATACAATGTGCTTATCTGGGGTGAAACAAAGATCAATGAGAACAATGAAGATGTTGAAATTATAAACAACACTCAAAATGATGATGTTGTAGTGAATCAAATCTACAAAAACAAGAGTACTCTTGTAGATGTGATGAGACAGTACACATTGTTGAAGAGATTTGAATTCACTGTTATAAGGTCAAGTCATACAAGGTATCTTGTTTAAATTAGAGATTGATATTACATTTTTTGTAGGTCATGTGAGGTTTGTTGATGTTCTATAGTTAGTGTCAGATGAGATTATCCTTTGTGACTGAAAGCTCTGTGGTATATGCAGTAGTTTGGTTTAAACTTAGTTATTAGACTGGTTATGTTATTGACTTATTGGGTGTTATTTGGTGTATTGTTGGATAAATAGATGGTAATTTTGATGGTAGACAGGAATGTGGTGTTTAATCGCAAATTATGAACATTTAACCCTATATAGTTTTGTGTGGCTTTGTTTTGATTGAAATTATGTTCTAAAGTTTGTGTGAGAAGAAGATGTGAAGGTCCTTCCACCTAAACCAGTGTGTTGCCTTAAAAAACAATAATTTAAAAATAAAGGAACAAACATTAAACCAAATGCATGAACAAATTTTTAAAAATATGTAGAATCGAATTTACATGTGAAGGTTGGTTTAATTTTGAAAAAAAGAAAAACCAAAAACATTGTATTATCCTAAAAAAATTATAAATTAAAAAAATATACGACCATCAATGAACAAAATCTCCTGTCAAGTATGTGAAAAATGTGTAAAGTTAGACTTGATTTATAATATGCACAACAATTATGTAGAATTTTGTTTGGCTATGTTTTGATTGAAATAATGTCTAAAAGTTTGTCTGACTACAAGATGTGAAGGTCTATCGTATATGCAGTCGTTTGATTTAATGTTAGTTATTATATTGGTTATATTGTTGACTGCTTGGGTGTTCTTTGGTGTATTGTTTGATAAATAGATGATAGTTTTGTTGGTAGAAATGAATGTGGTGTAACAGTTGAATTTGCCTAGCTTAGTACTTTGGTAAAAAATTTCGTAAAAATTTACGAAGTATTGTTACTAATATTTTATTTTTTCACAGTTACAACTTGAAGTTCCCCACTAATGAATTGAAATCCCTAGTGAAGGAAGGAAGGAAATATAGAAGTTTTCTTACAAGGGGGATATGGTGTACTTCAATGTCAAAGGAGGTTGTGTTTGCCAAATGATAGTGAATTGAAGAAGTTGATATTGCAGGAAGCTCACAAATCTTCTTATTCTATTCATCCCGGTACTACAAATATGTATAGAGACTTTAGGAAAATCTATTGGTGGAATAAAATGAAGAGAGACATTGCCCATTTGTAGTCGAGTGTGCCAATTGCCGACAAGTCAAAGTTGAACATCAAAGGCTGAGTGGCTTAGCCCAAGACATTAATATTCCTACTGGGAAATGGGAAAAAGTCGATATGGACTTTGTAGTGGAGTTTCCTAAGACCAAGAAGAACTTTGACTCCATATGAGTGATAGTGGATCGGATGACAAAGTCAGCTCACTTCTTACTTGTTAAAATAATATTTAGTGTCGAAGACTATACTCACTTGTATATACAAGAATTGGTGAGGTTGCATGGTATTCCATTGTCTATCATATCGGATCGTGGTGTCTAATTTACTTCCTATTTTTGGAAATCTTTTCAAAGGAGTCTTGGTACTAGTGTGAAATTGAGCATCACTTTCCATCTCCAAAACGACGGGCTAGCTGAGAGGACTATTCAAACATTAGAAAACATGTTGAAAGCTTATACGTTAGAGTTTAAGGAAAGTTGGGATGAGCATTTTCCTCTTATTGAGTTTTCCTACAATAATAGTTTCCATGCAAGCATTGAGATGGCACCATTTGAACCATTGTATGGTAAATGATGTAGATCACCTATTGGGTGATTTGAAGTCGATGAGATGGCCTTGATTGAACCAGACTTAGTTATGAATGCTATGGAAAAAATTAAACTTAAAAAGGAAAAGTAGCAAACGGCTCAAAGCCAGCAAAGATCCTACATCCTATGTTAGGAGGAGGAATTTGAGTTCCAAATTGGTGATTGGGTCTATTTGAAAGTGTCTCCTATGAAAGGTATGACCCTATTTGGTAAAATATGAAAGTTAAGCCCTAGGTATGTAGATCCTTACAAGGTGGTGAGAAGAGCGGACAATGTGGCATATGACTAGACTTACCTGATGAAATACATTTGATCCATCTGATTTTTCATGTGTCGATGTTGAGAAAGTTCATAGGTGATTCAAGCTCCATAGTTCCTTTGCAAGATGTGAATATTGAAGATAATTTGAGTTATGAAGAGGTACCGGTTGAGATTTTAGACCGACAAGTAAAAAGGCTAAGGAACAAGGAAGTTGCATCCATTAAAGTGCTTTAGAGAAATCATCAAGTTGAGGGTGCCACATGGGAAGTGGAAGTGGACATGATGAAGCGTTACCAATATTAATTTCACTCTACTCAAGCCTAAGGTATTAAGTTATTCTTGCCTAAAACCTCCATATCCTTACATTTTAGTTTTGCATGATGCATACACTCATTTCTATGTTTATGGACTGTTTTGAGACATATGTTAAATATAGATTTTGAAAATTTCATCAAAAGATGTTTAAATTGTAGTTTTTTGCATGCATATTGGGTTGTTAGATGATGTTTAACTCCTCAGAGCCTACCTTTAAGTACATTCAGGAATGAATGTTCCCAAGGGGAGATATTGTAATGACCCTCAATTTAGGAGCCTAGAAAGTGCAAAAAAATTGGGTTTAAAGTGCTCAAGGTCAATCCACGAAGCCTAGTTCACGACCCGTGCTTTAGACCACAAGACATAGACCAGACTCGTGGAAGTGACTTCAGGAAAGGAAATTTTTTTCGAAGTGTTGGATGACTCACGAAGTCGTTGACAAGTCGTAAGACTGATCACGGCTCTTAGAAAAGAGCGTAGGTAAGTGTGCCAAATATGAAGAAAATTTAAAATTGTTAGAAGGTAATCCATGATTAATAGGATGGTTCATAGATCAAAGCACGACCCATAGAAAGCCTTCATGGATGAGGCCCAAGAAAGTGAGAAATTTAGCTAAGTGTGGAAGGACTCCACGAGTCCAACCACGACTCTTACTTCAAAAGACAACCTATAAGAAGAGGTTTTATGGTTAGGGTTTGTCAAAAAGGTTTTGAAGAATTAAAATGAAGAACAGTACGATCAGGACTATGGTCCGTGGTTCCATCCACGGCCCGTAATTGAGCTTTCGTGGTTCCAAACTGGCAGTCTTTAATGAAGGGAAATTTCATCTTTTTCGCCCATCCTAATACTAAACTAGGTCATTTTGGTGAACTTTAGGCCTCCAAATCAGACCTTAAATCCCTAAGATCCTTATTCCTTCTCTCATTCTTCCATTCTTAAAATTTTCTAAGGTAAATAATACTTCCTAGAAGACAAGAACAAGCTAAGGAGGCTAGGATTTCTAAGGGATTCTTCCATAACAGTAAATTCTTTCTTCTTAGGTTTCACCAAAGGTATGTGAGTTTGATTTGTGAGTCTCCTTTCACCCACAAAGTTCTACATAACGTCGTTTTACCTTTTTTTTTAAGTTCCATGATACTACATTGCATGCTAATGATGATTTTATAATGTTTTAGGATACTTCATGTTTCCAATGTTATCCTAAATGTTATATTTGGTATTTTCATGTGTCTTAAGTTAATGATGATGACCCAAATGATGTGGGTTTAAGTAATGGAGTGTGGGCTATTTTACCATGTTTTGAATAAGCATATGTTTCATGATTATACGTGATTTCATGATTTATGAATGATTCAACTTAAGAAATTAGCCCACTAAGATTCAAATAAAGTTTTGTATGATGTATGATAAAGGCTAGGACATAAAAGTAAGGTTTTAAAGTTAAGATTTATCAAGGATATAAATATGTTGACAATGCCCTAAAAGATGTTTATGAAGGTCCCCAAGATGAAATGACAATGCTCACTTGGTGGTTCCTTAAGTTTCTAGCTACTCTTAAGATTGCTACTTATGTTTATAAGTGTCATAAATCGACTAAGTATATGTTTTAAAGATTCTATGGGATGACTTAGCACCGAATGTGATATTGAGGTGGGTTTCGATAAGGGAACCCTAATAGCAACCCTTTGTATCATTAACTATGTGTCATCATAGGAGCTCTTGTAGACTAGGCTAGTGGATCCACGTAGGTCATTTATGATATATGATAATGCATGCGAAGTGATGGAGTTCCACCCGGGAAGTGTTCTTCTCGTGCCAACGTAGGGGGTTATGTTGGATTCCATGTAGTAGCTCACATGATCTTATATGTCGGTTATGGTCCACTCCCACAAGGTTTATGATTCTATGTCATGATTTCATCACATGTGTTCCTTTTATGCATTAACTTTTACTCATATTGAACGATATTCCTTGTGCATGCTTAAACTCATATAAAGTTCCATTTATCGTCCCATGCATATAAGTCTTTGCTTATGAATGATGGCATTACAATTTCATGTTTGCATTTCCATCTCACATACTTAGTACATTCCAAAAGTACTAATGCATATTTGTCTACATGATTTAACCATGTAGGGATAGATGCTCCTCCACCGGCTCATGGCTAGTTCAAGACTATTGTTTTGTGGTGAGCCCTTAGTTCGGGTCTCATCCAATTTTCACTCTTTCTTTGTATTTCAGACATTGATGTATATGTTGGCATTTTGAGGCTTTTACATTCTATGTTGTTTATGTTTGGAGTCTTTTATATTTGGTGAAAGCCGACTGATACCGGTTTCGTCCATCCATGGTCTAGTTGGTATGCTTTTATGGGCAATATGTGTGTTTTCCTTTTTAATTGTTGCTTCATTATCATAATGTTGTCCCATAGACCCTCCCCCATTAAATTCTGCAAATTTATGAGGTTTTATGCCTATGAATGCTTGGCATATTAAGAAAGCTTGGGTGGGTGCCTCGGGTATCTCATTCGTCGTGTGACAACTAGGTCCTAAGCTGGGTCGTTACAAAAAATTAGTGATAAATTTTAATTAGTAATAATCTGTGAAAAGAATTCATAATTTTATATAAAGAGTTAATAAAGAAATTATTGTCAATTAGTTCTTTTGCCTCTTCCAACAATCCAAATTTTTTTGAAGTGTTTTGAGTGGAAATATATCATTGTTAGACCCTTTTACAATGTTGATATTAGTAAAATCTATTTTAATTTCTTAGTGAATTGAACAGACATTGGGATTATCATGATCGAAGTTATCATAAATAATAGTATTATACAATACCTCTTATTTTGTATAAATAACTCCTTACAGTTTTCGACATGATTGTTTGGAACTGTTGCTTGAATTTTTTTTCTTTATTAAAGATTTAACCAATATTTAGTATGAGAAATAAAGGTAATATAATTAAAAAATATAATAGAATTTTAAAATAAATGATATTATTGTTAATTAATATTAGAGTACTAAAAACACCTTCTTACATTAATTTGTATATAATATTATTGAACCTCTTTGGATTGCTATAGCTCCATCACCAAATATATGAATATTTTTGTACTTGTTAATAAGTGCATGTTGTTTAACTAATGCTTTTGTGTCATTTTGACTAAATGTGAAATAGTTAGATGGAAAAGAAAAAATAATATAATAGTAAAAATGCAAAATAGGTTATGTAATTTCTATTTTAATTAACATTATTTGAGATAAACGATAATTTAAAGTAATTTAAAATCTTGACTTTCCGCTAGTAGCAATTTAAAATCTTATGTTTAATTGGTTAAAATATTTGGAAAACATTTTGGGCTAACAAATGCATAAGTGAAATTACAAGTTTATTGCCTCCTCCCCACCGACTCGATTAATCCCCCAATTCCCTCCCCTTGACTACCCCAACCCCGCTATCCTCCAATCCCCACTCCCCATTTCATCCACTCTCGCCTCCATAGTATTTCCCAAAATAACGTATAAATATTCTTGAGATAATATATTTGTGCTTACTTATCAATATCTCATTTATTTTTCAAAAAAACATTTTCTAGAAAAGTCATTCCCTCATACCAAACACCCTAAACCAAAGAGAGTCGTTTTAGTTGATTATTCAACAAGTAACTTGTGTAAATATATGAAACATCAATACAATAAGAATTAAACATCTATTTGCACAAATTATAATGGATAGAAAACTAAAATAATTAGTTACGGAACAGTAGCATAACTTTTCCAAACAAGATAATAACATATATTCTTGACAAGACAATTTTAATCCTCAAGTTAGATATCAGTGCCCCTCCAAAAATTATGAGCATTTATTTTTTGTAATTAAATACTATTAATTCAATTTTGTACGCTTCTAAACCCCATTGTCTTCAAATGTTAAAAAATTACAAAGTTTAAGTAATAAGTAAATAGTAGTAATTAAGGGTGTCAAAATGAGCCCAAATATAGATAATTCACGCTCAAAATTTTATGGGTTGGGCTCAAGGTAATTTCAATTGGGTTCAATCTCAACTCATTCAAGTCTTAACCCATATCAAAAGAACTTTCAATTGAGCCCAATTTAATCTCCAATTTCAACCCGTTATAAGATTCTTTACTTGCATTAATGTAATTTATGTTTTCTATCTATTTTTTATTTCCTGTCATTTATCTATCAATTTGTAATTTTTTATTTTTATTTTTTTAGTTGAAATTCAAATCGTGATTATAAACAATAAATAATATACCCATTTACATAAATAATATATTATTTAACCTAAATTACGAGTTTTAGCATAATTTTAGCTCTTACCAGATATAATTATATTTTTGTTACCAAAAATAGCAAAGAGAAAGAGAAGGAGAACTTTTCTCTTCCGGTTCTCTTTTTTACCCTTTCTCTTTCTTTTAAAAATATTAATTAATTATTTTAATTTTAATTTTAATTTTAATTTTAATTTTAATTTTAATTTTAGATTGAATACTACGCAAATAATGTTCTTATTATTCTGTAAACTAAAAGATTTATTTTATGTAAATACACATATAATTCACTGACATGATTTTAATATATTAACAAATAAACTAATTTAAATAGTGTTTAAATATTTAAAATTCAGATATAATATTTTTTGACACCATTAATATAAATTAAAAAAAACTACAATTGTAATACATTTTGAATTCGATACTTCATATGTTTTGTAGACATTTTTTAGTGTACGTGGAGAATATAAGTAATATATTTTTTATATAATAATTATTTTAATATCATTAATAAGAGAAAATAAAAAAATAACTATAATACGTTTTAAATTCAGTAAATAATACATATTATAAGCATCTTTCAATGCAAGAAGTGAATCTATAATTAAAATATTTTTAATAAAAATGTGTTATAAGTGTTATATTTGAATATCAAATATATCCAGTATAATTTAATTATAAGTATTATGTGTGAATTTTAAATATTTTAATATGTTTTAATTAATTTTATATTATTAAAAAATATATTATATTTATTGAAATAATAATATTAAAATTCATAATAATATATAATGTTAAAGATGGGGAGTTGAATAGGAAGGGAGAAAGAGAGAGAAGAGGTAAAAAAAATATGAAAAGAAAAAGGTTAAAAAGAAAACAAAGAAAAAACGTGAAAAAAGAAGGTAAAAAAAAGAGAAAGAGAAAACGTGAAAAGAAAAACAGAAGAAAGAGAAAGAGAAGGAGTGGGAGAAAGAAAAGAAGAAAAATAAAGAGAAGGAATTTCTTGTAATATATTTATAAAATATGTTATAGACCGTAATTAAAAAAATATCCTAAAAAAGATAATATTTAATATATAATGTATTATTTATGTAAATAATATTATATTAGAATTATTAAGATTGAGCGGGTCGAATTGGGCAGATCATGACCCAATCTGAATTTTAGCCCATTTGAGCCCAAAGTAAATTTTGAATGGGCCATAACTCAATCCAAATTCTATTTTAGTCAATTTTAACATTCTTAATTTCAACCCAACCCCCATTTGATATCCCTACTAGTAATAATTTATCTTAGAGCAATTTGAAGAAACCAAAATTTCAAGGATACAGAGATACCATACATACAAGTTTGAACTCGTGAATTATAAAGGTATGAGCGGGAAGCCTTAGAGTATTCTTTTCCTTTTGATTTTCATCCAATTCTCATAATAAACAACTGACCAGATAGCAAGGATCGAAATTGATATTGATTTCATTTGAATTCTCCATTCTTCCCGCACCAGTTATATCTTGTATCATCAATTTTGTGACTTCAATTACATACAAGTACTAGAAGATCAAATAAAAAATGTTACATCGATTAGTTCATATTGGAAGCATTATTGACCAATGGTATTTTGTGGTCTTGCGATATAACCTATCCGATAAAGCAATCTGATTGTACAGAAAGAGGAGTTTTACGTGAAGGAACACATCCATTCAAAAGTGATAGGTATGAAGGAGCCAATCCTTCAGATGAAAAGGTAGATTTGCCCATTTGGAAACGCTTGCTAAGTGTAGCATTATTTTCTATTTATAAATAGTTATTTAGGTTTTAAAGGGTATTTAGGTAAGTTAACTTTTGACTTTGGGCTCAAGTTAGGGATATTATAGTAATTTAACATTTAAGCTAGGAAGTCCATACTTTTAAGAGTGTGTGTATGTGTACATACACACTAGTGATGGAAAGTCGGTGTTGTGCACCGGCCTAATATTTGTTTATTTGTTCACAAAATTATTTTTTTAAAATATTGTCAATTAAATAATTTTACTTTTTTATTCAAAATAAATTATATATGTTTGTATAACAATAAATCATCTTATTACATTTAAAATGAATATCAAATAAATATTATTAATATTGATGATTTCAAGTGTTTAATCCTATCCATTGTTATTTTTAAGGTGTTTTAAACTCTTGTATTGATTTTGGTTATGATTTTCTCTTTCAGAGGGACATAATCACAAATTATGGAAGTAGCACGTTGGTAATTGAAAAATATTCATTTAGCTCTCTGTTGCCACAAATTTGTCCAACTTTGGTATTCAAGTTAGAGTTACGCATACTTAAATTTTGTGTGTATCTATGACAACACTCTATTTTCTTGTTCTACTTTGAAATAATTAAAATTTTTATGACTATCCATCTCACATAAAGTATTAGTAGTTACATTCAAAATTTTAAAATATAATTAATAAAGTTACTTAAAGATCAAAATAAATCTTTTGTAAATATTTTTTAAGGAGTGTCAAGTAAATATGGATCAAGTATGTATAAAGGAAACCTTACAACCTTACAATATACGCACAAATATTATACCCAAAAATTTATAAATGCCATGCTGATTACCAATAAACATTTCTTGTATTGGAATATTAGGAATTTTCTGTTTCTTTCTTTCATTTTTATGCGTTCTATTTTATTTGTTATCGTGGTTTTAATTTTGGGAAAAAAACTTCCCTATACATTTTAAGAGGTTTTATTACATTAAAATGTCACAAAAAATATTTACCATCAAATGTCAACATTTTTTTACAAAGATGTACATATATAAAAAAGAAACAAAATACATAATATGACATAATTGAAAATAAAAAACTTTAAAATGTAAATATTTTAGGGTGTTGACATATTTTGTGATTTAGCCTATTAAAGTGCATAGTCAAACAATTTTCCCTTTTTAAAATTAGATATAGGAGTCTATGGAGTTCGGCCTCAAAATGAAGAATTTTTAGACGTTGCAAATCAAAACGGATCCTTTCTGAAAATACATAGCTAAATAGGCAATTTGCACATTTCTCGGTGAACTGTGACAAAACAAAGTTAATACTATCAACCATCGGGTCACTCAGAATTTAAAAATCTAATACTATCAACCATCAGTTCAATTAGAATTTAAAAATCATCACAAAATTTTAAAGATAGTTCTTCCATAAATGGGTGATAAGCGGTTATAGGGAAGTTCATAAAGGATCTGATCGTACATAGAGACTTCAACATGTGCAAAAGTAGGGGCGGATGTAGCCAAGTGGATCAAGGTAGTCTTTTGTGTATCCACCGCGCGCGGGTTCAATCTTCGTAAGGAGAAACACTTAGTGAAAGGACTTACGCGATGATACACTATGTTCATTTTAAAGATTCTAGAGAATTTATTTATCAATGAATGTGGATTCTGCATTCTTATTTTCAATTTTTCACATTGATCTCAATATTTAACTTGAACATATAAGAGTTCCAAATTGAATGTCTTTAGAAAGAAGATATTTTGTCGAGACAAAGATTTCGAACATTGTAGAAAAAGTCCTAACTAACCAGTCAAGTGAAAGGAGTCCGCTTACCTACTCCTCTTCCCCTCATGGCTAGGAGCCTCGCCTAGTTGAGAGATAAGGGATTGAAATTCATTGGACTAGAACTTTGTTGCCTTTACGCAAAAGGCAAATCTTTTTCTTTCCGTCCTAAATAGAACAATTGAATAGGGACTTAGATGTAACCAAGGTGCTTGCAAGTCAACTATTGAAAATACTAAAGTACTACTCCAAATTATTTTGATTAAGGTGTATATAACACTCAATGGCCAATGGATGGCCCAAGATTTTAACTCGAAAGTAGTCGGATGGAGTAGATAAGTTCCTTGTTAAATAAAATAAATGTTAATCAACTTACCTTGATTGATGTTGCATATTGCCCGCTTGTTCTATAGAAAACTAAGTGCCTATCAATTAGTTCCAAGAAAGTGGTTGGGTTTTTTTTGGTCTAAGTGTATCTTGTCTTTACTATGAATTATTTTCCATGGCGAGATATGCGCAAGATGGTAACCTAATTGATTATTCTGAATAAAGGGCCTACTATCTTCTAGAATTAGCCCTTCCTCTGCCTTATTTTTTTAAAGGTATAGGACTCTATTGAGCCAGTCTGAAATTTTTATGATATTCTTCTATTTTAGAAAGGATTACTTCAATGAATTAGAATGAATCAACTGATTGATGGTCTATATCTTTTAGACTTGAATTACGATTCTTTCTATCAACTTCTCATATGAAGCTATATTATTGTAATGTTCCGAAGTTTGAGGATGAGATCAAGGGCAAACAATTAGAATACCAAGCGCCCTAAGTACGAGTCGTGGTTCATTTCACGGACTATAGATAGGCCTCGTCGAATGTGGTTTGACTTGGAAAAAATTTTGAAGTCAAAAAAGGAAGTACGAAAGGGATTTACGAATCATGATACTGTCTACAAATCGTAATAAAGGGTCATAAATAAGATCTTGAAAGTTGAAAATTTACTAAGTGTTGGAGGAAGCTACTATGTATTTTTACGGCTCATAGTTCGTTCTACGAATCGTAAAGGTATTCGTGATTTTGGGACCTGATTTAGTGGGTTCTGGATCTTGGTTTATGAATGACAAACAGGTCGTAGTTTTAATTACAAATCGTAGAAGGAGCCTGTAGAATGAAGATCAGAAGGTGGAAAAAATATATATGACCTAGGTTCTATAAGACCCAAAGTATGAGTTGTACTTTCATTTACGGCCCGTAAAAGGGCATTCATAGTTTGGTCTGGCCAATTTAATGATGAATTTTTTGGTAAATTCCCATCTATTCTATTTCTAAACTACATTGTTTTAAGCCTATGTGTGTAATGATCCTTCGGGTCATTTCTGTATTTCTGCGGATACTCTATTGGTTGGAGTTTTTGTATGGTGAACTCCACCCTTTTATGACTTGTTAGGGCTGTTAGAATGGTTGTAGGTTGTTTTGGTTGAGAATTCTGCAAGTTTGTGAGTTAACGAGAAGCTAAGGTTGCAAAAGTGAGATTTTTGATAAAACCCTAGAAAATAGCCTCGGAATGGGATTCTAACGGTTCTGTCAGTTCTGGAACGACCAATTTAGCCTAGAAGGGTGGTTCGTCCAAGGATGGAGGGTCTCAAAATGATTTTGAGCCAAAAGTTGCAAAATGAGTTCAACTGAGAGCTAAAAAATGTGTTTCTGTAAAAACTCAGCTAAACGTGCTCGAAATGAGAATCTGATAGCGTGGTCAGCTCAAGAACATCGAAAACAATTTCAAATGACCCTTCGTGAGTTGACAGAGCCATCTGGTTGCATTTTGACCCCCTCAATTCTTTTAGTTAAAATTAGCCGAAAGAAAGTGGGACCCTCATTTTTTTGTAGGATGCTCCATTGGGAATTTTGACTGCACCATTGGATTTGAAACTTTGAAATCCATGTGGTCGCACTATTTATTTGCATAAAACGGACATCGGACGACCCAAGAGAGTTTTTGAGATTGGTGGTGCAACACAAGAAAATTAACCCTCCATGTTTGCGGAAGGAAAGGGGGAGAATACCGTCGCGTTCGCAGAGAAGATTTTGCGGCATATATATATATATATATATGGGGTAAGCTTCATGAACAACAACATTACAAAACTTCTCAAGGTCGTAAAAATTGATCCGGACCTCCATTTTTGGCGATTCAAAAGGCTATGTGACTCGAATTTTCACAAGAAATGCCATGGTGAATTTGGATTCGACATATATTTCGAGGTAAAATTGTTGTTTTATCTGGTTATATTCTTGGAATTTGTGAAAAACTTTACGCATTTATTTCTTTGCTGATTATTGACGGAATTAAGTGAAACTTGAGTCTAAATTGTTCTATGTTCTGAGAGGAACGCTATGGTATGTTGGGTGTTAGCAGAAATTGACCGATTTTCAAGAATTTTGACCGAGAAAGTTTTGAAAAGAATATTTTTTTGATAAAGTTTTTAACTTCATTTTTTGGCCTTTTCTCGATTTTTGGGGTCCATTTTGGGACAAATTTTTTGCTATAGAGTTAGGGTGATGTGGGGATAATTTTTTTGGAATTTTGTTTGGGATCTCAAGCATGGGCCCTATTTCCTCCATTTTAGGCCCAATTAATATCATTTCACCTATTTTTCAAGATGTTACAACCAATGTGACCGTGTTACCTTGTGAACTGTATTTTTGACAGCTGAGCAACATTGAGAAGTGATTTGGAAGGGAAAAACTTGGGAGGATTGACGCAAGACGCGAGGGATCATCTGCAAGGTAGGCTAGACTTTCTCTAAACCTTAGACTGAGCTGAAATGTTTGCATATTAGAGTGTAATGAGTACAAATGTACTATGAATGGGTTCAACTGTGGAATATATGTTGAATATAGCTAGTTTCAATCTGCATGTGTTATATATGATGATATGGGATTACAGTTGTTGTATTGAGGGTTGTGTTAGCTGTAGCTGCTATACTAGCTGAGTTCTTACACTGTTTGGCTATGAGAAGGGCCTGAGAGGGGTTGGATGGGTTGAGAACAAGTGACAAGTACGTACATTGCGATTGACTTTTGCTTGTATGTATGTGTAGCTTGAGATTACTGAAGTATACTCACTTATGAGGATGATAAGTGATTACAGGCTACCTTGTGCACTTATTCTAGTATCAATACATATTTTTCGAACTTGTGATTGCCTAGATTATGGTAGATTATCTGCTTAAACATGATTCTGTTCTATCTTGTGACATATGATCTTGTGTCGATAATTATCTATTATGTACTTGTGCTACTGGTTAGTGACTGGAGAAACACACATTGTTTTGGGAACGATTATAGTTACACTCATAAGGGAGCCTTGCATTCTGTGATACGAGAGGTGTTTCTACTGAGACACTGGCACGTTAGAGGTGAGAGTGTGACCCTGGTATCTAGGTGCAGGCTATACCCTATGGGCTTCTTGGGGCTACTTGTGATGAGATACTAGTTATGTGGGTTAGTCTTGGGAACTGGCACCCTATTCAAAAAAGGGAAAATTATCAGTGGGCCGACACACGGTTGCCTTGGGCGATATCCTTGATAGAAGTTGGGCTGCGATATGATTCTAGGTAGGCGACATTCTTCCAATTGTCTAGCTCTTGGTTCTTAACTTAGGATATACCGACACTGCCCTATGAGTTGCTTTACATGGGGAAAGGGCCTGGTAAGGGCCAAATACGGTCTAGTGCTACTTGACCTTAGTTGGGCATGACTCTACGATAATTTGTGATATATACACACTTTGATGTGATGCTGATAGTTCTTATACACTGGTTCTTTCCATCTGATGTTGGGGTATCTGTTGTATTTGAGAGAGATTGTAGTTACAGTTTTGTGGGTCAGATTAAGGCTGTGGGATACCTAGTTTGTGAGCGTTGTTGCCTTCGTTCACTCTGAGCACGATATGATGATCGTCTCCTACGTTCACTCTGGGCACGATATGGCTTTAGAGTTTTAAATCTGGATAGATTGGTTGAGTGAGTGACTATTTCGATACCTTGAGTCCTAGATGACGCTCCCTACTATTATTCAAGCTCCTATGGCCACGTTTGAGTATATGAGTCCCCAAGTTACACGCTCTGGGGTCTAAGTTCTAGTGACCATGATTGGCTGCTTGGTGGTGGATGCCAATTCGTATGTCTAAGAACTTGTTGATGTTCTAGGTCGCGGACCTTTCTGGCTATATTTTGGGTCTGAGACCCTGTAATTTGTTAAGAGAGATGTGACACAATGATTACTTCGGGTCGAAGACCCTGTTGATTATATTAGGGGGATTCTGTCTCGCACGGGGGATGCATCCTACCATTATGTTTATTGTTAGACCATTTGGCCTTGACTGACTACCCGATCGGAGGCCAGGTTTGAGGACTAGGGCATTCAAGGCCCCATGTGATACTGGTTAGTTGATGAGTCGAGGACCCAATTTATTACCCGTGGATCCACACACCTATACACACCCTGATTGTGTGTGGGTGTACCCTCTAGGCTTATAGGGGATCAGGGGCATTTAGGCTTAGACACTAGGGCCTTACACTCATGTGCAACTGGCCCTTGATCATGTGATATTGAGAGTTGGGTTCTATTGTGATTCAGTTATCAGTTTGTGCGCGGGTGTACCTTCTGGGATTTTGGGGGGCCAGTTGGTATATAGGCATAGATATTAGGGCCTTGCACCCGCATAATCGCTATGTCTCAGTTGGGGACAATTCTGGTATGGCCTCTGCAATCTTCGTCAGGTGGTATTGGTGTTCATCACTTGGGTTGGTTCAGTTTGTCATTGCTCATCACTTGGGTAGGTTCAGTCCATCATTGTTCATCACCTTGATTGGTTTAGTTGTAGGTTGAGGGTTTCCAGTCATGCTTATGTCTTGATTTGAGTTCGATTTTCTATACTGTTGTAGTCGTCTATATATTTGAGCTTTCTTTATGTTCACTATTTTTCTCGATTGTCCGATGATGCCTACTAGGTAACCTTTCTATTACTCACCTATATTCCTGTATCTTCCCATGGTGCAAGTCTAGGTACAGGCAGTGATTGTTGATTTTGGGGGATTCGGGAGCACTCAGGAGACTTCTTTTGGGTGAGCACCAACAACTCTGGCTTCGTCGCAGTATCCTTCCTTTTGATATCCGTCCTTTGCTTAAGACATTGTCTTTGTACAGTAGAATTATGTATTTGTAGGAGCACTCCTAATTTATATATCATTATGGTTATTGATATATGTATATGATATGTCCTTGTGCCTAATGTAGCTCAGTACAATTGACTTCCAGGTTTTGGGTAGGTTTTGGTTATTTATATTTTTATATTGGTTATGATCGTGACTAGAGAGTTAGAGCAGGTACCCTAGGGGTTGGGTAATTGTCTTGCCTGTAGGTGGGATCTTACAGGCACCATCATGACCCGAGTCGTGATAAGTTGAAAGTAGAGCCTAAGGGTCACTAGTCTCATTTGTACAGAGCTACAGTCTAGTAGAGTCCTTTGGATGGGTGTGGATATGTTCGTGGATTAGCTCCAGGAGACCACGGGATGTTTAGAAAACTTTCTGTGTTATTGATTCTTGTTATTTGATATTGCCAATAGTTCGTCGACTTCCTGGAATCTAATTTGATCCATCCTTCTTATGTGGATGTCGAGTAGAGGTCAAACTCTAGGCAGGGGTGGTACCGCATTGTCAGTCCTAGAAAGGGAGCATCCCCCAAAGCCCAATAAGTAGAGGCTAGATGCCCTTGATTTGTAACAGCCAGATAGGAAGCCTGCAGGCATTGAGATTGTGAAGGGCCTTCGGAGGTAGGCTTCGTGATTAGTTAATTCATTAGTGATGACTATGTATCATTCTAAGAGAGATGTTGTTGAGGCTGGAACTTAGTGATGCGTGCATCTGTACGTCATCTACTAGTTAAATGTTACATGGGTTGTGAGCACTCTTGATAAAGATTCTAAAGGCGAGATAAGTTACGTCTGAGGTAATGCTAAGCATTGGTGATCTATGTATACTTGTATTCAATTTAACTGCTGGTTCGATCTGTTAGGTTTCCTAGTGTTGATGAGTATGTTATACTTGGTGGGATTCTGAGTCATTGTGGCCTATGTCATGATTATACCCTATTAGAGGATGAATGGAAGCCAAAACCCTGTGATTTATACTTATGATCATTCTGATACTTGACTATTGGAGAAGGTAGTTTGATACTGGTGTACACCGTATTTGAAAGGTCGTCTGTTAGTTGCACCTTTGGCTATACTTTGTGTCTCCATGCTTATGATTCTATTGTGGTAATTCAATTGATATATGGTTCTTCTAATTCATTGGTGACTGGATTGTGAAATGAATACTATGCTTGGGGGGCTTAGTTAGGTTATCTATTGTATGA
Source organism: Solanum aculeatissimum (assembly GCA_038996855.1). Lineage (NCBI taxonomy): Eukaryota > Viridiplantae > Streptophyta > Magnoliopsida > Solanales > Solanaceae > Solanum > Solanum aculeatissimum. The sequence continues at coordinate 21,035 of JBCEWC010002015.1, forward strand.
TGGGATACTATTGCATTATCAGTTGAGCTTTCAGTCACTCTTCCCTGTGGGCTTGTTGTGAATGTTAGCTGACTGAGATTGTATTGTTTGAATCCCTAGCTATGCCTGCTAGTGGGAGTGTTGGTTATTTTTCCAGGTTATCTGGTATTTGGGTCATGGTTTTACAGTGTTATATCCTTTGCTTAGCCCCTTACTTACTTGAGTATGAGTTCCGAGCTTCTTTGATCCTGGATCAAGTGTCGAGGTAGTGGAAGGTCCCTTTTATTAGTGGGGGATTTGGTATGGTGTTTCCTCAGGATTGTGATACATGGGTCGAGCAATATTATCGGATGGCCTTAGTTTTGATATTGCCTTGGGGGCATACTAACTTGTTCCTATTATACGGTTGTCGATGTTGTACTCTAGTTGGATGGGTTGAGCCTACAGAGCTGGGCCCGTATGGTCTAAACTTGTTACAGGATACCTTAGCTAGGGTCTGGTGTATTCGAGATAGATTGAGAACAACTCAGAGTCAGCACCCAAGGTTATTCCAACCATGGATTCCATTTTATACAGCTTGAGATTTGAGACAAAATGATTCTGAGGGTGTCACCCCTGATAGGAGTCATATGGGTTGGAAGGCGGGAGTAAGCCTATCCTAGATATACTAGTCCATTGAGGTTTTGAGGCAGGTTGGGTTGGTTGTATCTGAGTAACTCTACCTCTAGCTTGTTTCGCTTGTCACCTTGTTTTCTGTGTATTGATATGCGTCGGTGTATTCCAGATAAGTTACATGTACTCCAGTATGTTTTCATTGAGTTAGATAATAGTCAAAGGTTGTTAAGGGAGGTTTTGGTTGAAGACATTCTGGGGGGGGGGTTGTACCTAGATCTATTGTGGTTGTATCGGGATGGTGTCTTGATTGTTTACTGCACTAGTGAATGTTATAGTCGCGGTGCCTGGTAAACCAAATAGCAAGGTAAATGGGTTTTGACCCGGTGTACAAATGTCAACATATTAGCCATAGTTCACCATTATTTGATTAGCTTGTGGGCCATTTATGGTTGGATTTCTGGATAGTAAAGGAGGTACTAGAACTGTTGTGGGATACAAAGCCTACTTATGACCAATATACTTATGGTGCGGACCGGAGCCTGCAGGTACGCCTATACTCGTACTTTCATAGATGAAAGTCTTATTAGTGGGGTATGTTGTAATGACCCTTTGGGTTATTTCTGTATTTATGTGGCTACTCTATTGTGGAGCTTCTGTATGGTGAATTCAGACCTTTTATGACTTGTTGGGGCTGTTGGAATGGTTGTAGGTTGTTTTGGTTGAGAATTTTGTAAGTTTGCGAGTTAACGAGAAGTTAAGATTGCAAAAGTGAGATTTCTGATAAAACCCTGACAAACAACCTATGAATGGGATTCTAATAGTTTTATCAGTTTCAGAACGACTGATTTTGGCTAGGAGGGTGGTTGGTTCGAGGATGGAGGGTCCTGGTATGATTTTGAGCCAAAAGTTGCAAAATGAGTTCAACCGCAAGCTAAAAAGTGTGTTTCTGTAACAACTGATGAGTGTATAATTTACACTCATTTCCTACTCTTTTCATATTATTTTGTGTTGTTAATTTTATAACTTGAGGCTAATTATGCTTTGAATGGTGTATAATTTAGGTACATATGATGTAAATAGAGTTTTGCTGAGAAGAATTGAGATTGGAGCTTAAATCGAGCAAAAAAGAGCTAAAATGCAAAGAAGTGTACTTGGCAGCAATTGTTCTTCACGGACATGGAGCAGTGGATCAGTAAAGGGTGTGAATGCGCCCAACACTGATGCACAGGTGGAGCACAGGAAGGCAACTAGTCGTGACCGCGGAAGGCTAAGGCGCGAATGCAGGTTGTTAACTTAAATTGACCTCCGTGAACGTGGAGTACTTATGCGACCAACGTCGGGGAAGAACAGGGAATTCACCATTTTCATTCCCAAAAAGAATATACACTCACTCCCAACCCTTGTTCTTCAAACTTTGAACATACCTAGAGAGAATTCATACGACAAAAGAGAGAAGAAAACACACCTTAGTGTAGATTTTAGTTTAGGGTAGGATTTAGAGCAAGTTTTCTACAAAGTTTTGAGTAGATTGAAGAGTGTGAGCTTTACTTGTAATTACCTTTCACTCACCCTGTCTTTCCTTGTTCTTGAATGCATAATTTGTAGATTTAATTGAGTTTGAATGCTAAATTGTTCATGGGTCTTGATTAATTCTCTTACTTTCATGCTTAGTTTATGATTTACTTGCAAATAGATAGGTTTCTCCCTAAATTGCTTTGGTTTGGGTCAATTGATATATGGGTTCATGCTTACCATCATGTTTAACTTATGATTTGAGGTCGCAAAGTTGAATCTTGCGTAGATATTCAATTATTACATTGATTTGAGTAGTTAAAGTGGAGGATTTGTATGATGGTCATGGGTTTATGTGTTGAGGTTTTTTAAATGGGCTCAACGACTAAGATTTTAGGTGTTTTGCTCATGAGGTTCTCAAACCAGGCGTGTCTTTGAGTGGCTCGCGTAAGAGGCCATAACAAGCTCTTCTGAAATACCATATTGTCGTAATTGAAGTATGGTTACCAACAACCTAGACTACCCATAGAGTTTATTTGATGCTAAGTTTGATGGATCGATTGAATTTTGATTGATTCCCATATCCCCTATCCTTGATCCCTTGATCCCTTAGGAGTAATTTTAGCTTAGTTATCCCCCCTATTAGTTAGAACTTGCTTGGCACCCGCTCTTCGGATGGAAACTAGTAGCTTATAGTCCTTAGTCAATTCAATCGCGGCCACATTGTTCCCTGTGGGATTCGACCCCAACTCTATTGTTGGGTAAATATGTTAACAACGTTCATCCCTACTTCCATTAGTGATGTAGGTCTGAATGTCATAAAAAATGGCACCGTTGCTGGGGAATAATAGGCGTATTGAGTTATTTTAGGACTTGTAGTTTACTCTTTTTCATTCAATTTATGAGTACTTCTTTTTGTTCTTTTCGTTTTCACTTTTGTTTTATGGCTAATTGTTAACACTTGTTTGATGAATGTAAGCCCTTTTCCTATCTCCTTTGGAGTATAACACTTCATGGTGAGAAAATTGGTGTTGAGGATATGAATGGGGACAAGGGTGTTGTGAGTCAAAGTTGGCTAACGAACTTAAGTCTAAGACTTGCCAAAGAAGTGGCTCAAAGAAACCAATTGCTCAACATGAGGGATGATCTTAAATGCTTGCTAGTTGCTAGAGGCTATGATTTTGACCATTTTGAATGAGAAGTTGATGTTTTAGAGTTCAATTTGAAGCTAAGCAATAGAGTGGGTGAGGCTCCCTGCCCAATGGTCATCAATCATGAGTTAAAATCTCAAGAAGAAGGAGAGGCACTTAATGTGGAAGAGATATTGGGAAAATGTTTGTCATCAAGTCCAATAATCATTCAAGAGGGCAAGATCGAGGAAATGATACTAAAGTTTCAAGAAAAGCCATAGAGATCATTGATAGCAACTTTAGTTCATTTGAAGTTGAGAGTGTCACTTGCTTGGGGGCCATGAAAAATAAATTCCAACATGAAAGATGTTAGCACCTGGACTTTAGAAAACCTTGTCGATACGATGTACACTGATTTTGAATTCATTTTAGTTGGTTTATGACCATCATGAGTCTTCCTCATACAACCATGTTCAAATGGATTACATTGGTTAAGCTTTTCATAAGAACCATTGGAAGGGTCAACTTTAACTGGTCATATCTCTTAGCACGAGAAGAATTGGATGGTCTATGACCTACCAAATTGAAGGTCTTTGAGTTACTTTCCAACACATCAAAATTTTCTTAATTCCGAGTTCAGATCGAGACGTTATGTCCATTTTCGTAAATCAGACTGTGTAGGGATTGTGTTTGGAATTTTAGGTAAGGCAAAGAACCAGGAGACCCAAAATATGTCATGTGCCTCTAGACGGTCCATGTGGGGGTATCATCAAGTCTAGACTCCGACTGCTAGAGTGAGAGATTTTACCTAGATGAATCCTCCGGAGTTCTATGGTTCGAAAACTAATGAGGATGCATGGGAATTTATTGATGAGCTCTTAAAATGTTGACTTTTATAGGGGTGACTTTTGAGGCAAAACCTGAATTAGATACTTATCAATTGAAGGATGTGGCTCAGGTGTGGTATACTCAGTGGTTAATTGAGAGGGTTGCTAATGAGCCGGTTGGTTGGGAAAAGTTCAAGATTGTATTTCTGGACCGTTTCTTCCCTCTTGAACTTAGGAAGGCCAAGATGAATAAGATTTTCAATCTAAGGCAAGGTGGAATGAGTGTGAGGGATTACTCCTTCAAGTTCACTAAGCTCTCAAAGTATGCTCCTATTCTAGTGGTTGACTGCCATGCAAGAATGCACAAGTTTATTTCTGGGATCTCTGATTTGGTTGTGAAAGAGTGTCATACGACTATGCTTATTCGGGATATGGAAATCTCCAAGATCATGACTTATGTTGAACAAATTGAAGGGGAGAAGCTCAAGGAAAGGAAGGTGAGTGATGCTAAGAGGGCCCGTTATTATGGCGGGTTCTCCAACTCTAAGGGTGGTAGTTATGGTAACTTCTAGCTAGGCCAAGGTTCTAATGCAAAGGTTGCCAATGCTAGAGTGCCTCCTCCTAATGCAAAGGCACTAGTTGGAGTTGGACCATTGCCTCCTCGATGTGAAAAATGTTGAAAGAATCACTCTAGGAGATGCTTGTGGGGTTCGGGTGCTTGCTTTGGATGTGGTGAGATGGGCCATAAACTTGCCTATTTCCCAAAGGCATCAAACAAAGGTCAAGAAGCTCACGGTGGTCAGGTTCAACCAAGGATTCCTCCAGGAGATGCTTCCAGAAATAATAAGTTCTATGCCTTGCATGCTCGTCAGGAAGTAGAGAAGACTCCAGATTTGGTGACTAGTATGTTAAAAGTCTTTGATTTTGATGCTTATGCTTTGTCTGATCCAAGTGAAAATTAATCTTTTGTGACTCCTCTGTTGGCTGTTAAGTTTGGTTTGAGTCTTGAAATTTTGAGGGAGCCCTACTCAATTTATATTCTTGTAAGTGAATCTATTTTTTCCTGAAGGGTCTATCTGGGTTGTCCTATTTTAGTCTTGCATAGAGTCCTTCCTTGTATCTTGTAGATCTTGAGATGTTTGATTTCAATATTATTCTGGGAATGAATTGGTTGCATGCTTCATATGCCTCTATTGATTGTAGAACCTAGAAGGTTATGTTTCAGTTTCCTAATGAGCCTATTTTCGAATGGGAGGGTAGTGACTATGCTGTTAAAGGTCAGTTCATTTCCTATCTAAAAGCTCGAATAATAATTTATAAAGGGTACATCTATCATATTGTGAGGGTTAGAGATATGGAATCTGAGTCACCTACTCTTGAGTCAGTTTCGATGGTTAATGAGTTTCTGGATGTTTTTCCTGAGGATTTGCCTAGTATTCCTCCTAAAAGGGAAGTAGACATCGGCATAGATCCCCTTCTAGATACTCAACCTATTTTCATTTCTCTTTATCATATGGCCCCGACTGAATTGAAAGAGTTGAAGAATTATTTGGAGAAGGGTTTCATTAGTCCAAGTATATCGCCTTGGGATGCTCCAGTGTTATTTGTAAGGAATAAGGATGGGTCACTTCGGATGTGTATCAACTACCGACAATTGAATAAGGTGACCATCAAGAATAAATATTCATTGCCAAGGATCGATGACTTGTTTGACTGGTTACAAGGACCAACGCATTTCTCAAATATAGATCTTTTTTCTGGATATCATCAGTTAAAGGTGAGGGAGTGTGATATCCCCAAGATAATATTTCGGACTTGGTATGGGCAGTTTGAATTTGTGGTAATATCACTTGGTTTGAGTAATACTCTAGCTATGTTTATCCTTATGAATTGGGTGTTCAAGCCTTTTCTTGATAGTTTTGTGGTTGTCTTAATTGATGATTTTCTGATTTATTCCTGAAGTGAGCGGGAGCATATGGACATTTGAGGTTGGTTCTTCAGACTTTGAGAGAGAAGTAATTGTTTGCCAAGTTTAGTAAATGTGGTATCTGGTTGGGTGAAGTAGCTTTCCTTGGTCATGTGGTATCCGATGATGGTATTAAAGTTGGCCCAAAGAAGATTGAGGCCATAAAGAATTGTCCTAAACCGTTGAATCCTTTTGATATTCAGAGTTTTCTTGGATTAGATGGTTACTACTGAAGGTTTGTTCAAGGATTTACATCTATTGCATATCAATTGACTAAGTTGACTCAAAAGAAGGCCAAGTTCATATGGTCGGATGAGTGTGAGAAGCGTTTTCAGACTTTGAAAGATTGACTCACATCGACTCCTATTTTGACTCTACCAGATGGATTAGATGGGTTTTTGGTGTATTGTGATGCCTCTTGGATCAGGTTAGGTTGTGTTCTCATGTAACATGGTAAGGTGATAGCTTTTGCTTCAAGGTGATTGAAAGTGCATGAATGAAATTACCCGACCCGTGATTTTGAACTAGCGGCTATGGTGTTTGCTTTGAAAATTTGGAGATATTATTTATATGGAGTTTATGCTGATGTTTTCACTGATCACAAGAGTTTGGAATATGTGTTCACCCAGAAAGATCTTAACTTGAGGCAAAGAAGGTGGTTGGAGCTACTTAAGGAATACGACATGAGTGTTTTATATCATCCCGGCAAGGTGAATGTCATAGCCGATGATCTCAGTAGCTATATATGGGAAGTGTAGCCAATATTGATGAAGGGAAGAAAGAGTTAGTGAATTAAGTTCAATGTTTGGCTAGACAGGGTGTTAGATTAGCTGATTTCGATGATGGTGGCATTTATGTTCAGAATGGGGTTGAGTCTTCAATAATTGTTTTATGTCAAGGCAAAATAAGATTTAGATCCCTATTTGGTTGAGTTGAAGAGGTTGGTTGTCGAAAAGGAGATAGAGGTTTTCTCCCAAGGGGGAGATGGTGTACTTTGGTATCAAGGTCAAATATTCATTCCGAATGTTGATGGTCTTAAGGGGATGATTATGAGTGAAGCTCACAGTTCTTATTATTCTATACATCCGAAATCCACCAAATTGTATCAATATTTGAGGGAAGTATATTTGTGGCATGGTATGAAGGAAGACAGAGCAAAGTTTGTGTCTGAGTGCCCTAATTGTCAACAAGTGAAGGTGGAACATCAAAGGCCCGATGGTTTGGCTCAAGATATTGAGATTCCTACTTGGAAGTGGGAAGATGTGAATAGGTATTTTGTGGTTGGTTTGTCCCGTTCCTGGAAGCAATTTGATTCTAGTTGGGTTGTTGTTGATCGGATGACCAAGTGAACTCATTTTTTACTGGTCAAAACTACTTTCAATGTTGAGGATTATGCAAGGTTATATATCCAAGAGTTGACTAGATTTCATGGTGTGCCTATATATATCATATCGGATAGTGGTACCCAATTTACTTCTCACTTTTGGAAATTATTTCAAAGAGGGCTTGGCAATAAGGTGAAGTTGAGTACTATTTTTCTTCCTCAAACCAATGGATAAGCTGAAAGGATAATTCAAACTTTGGAGGACATTTTGAGGGCTTATGTATTGGAATTCAAGGGAAATTAGGATGATCATCTACCGTTTATCAAGTTCGCCTACAATAATAGTTTTATGCTAGCATTGGTATGGCACCGTTTGAAGCTTTATATGGGAGAAGGTGAAGATCCCCGATGGGATGGTTTGAGTTGGGTGAGATGGATTTCATAGGCCCAGATTTAGTAATTGAGGCCATGGAAAAAGTGAAATTGATTAGGGAAAGGTTGAAAACAACTCAAAGTCGCCAGAAGTCTTATTTAGATGTTAGGAAGAGGGATCTTGAGTTTTGTGTTGGTGATTGAATGTATGTGAAGGTTTCACCCATGAAGGGTATAATGTGTTTTGGTAAGAAGGGCAAGTTGAGTCCCCGGTATGTCGTCCCATATAAAATTGTTGAACGAATAGGTGAATTGGCTTATAGATATGATTTTCCTTTGGATATGAGTTCTATCCACTCGGTGTTCTATGTGTCTATGTTGAGAAAGTTGATTGGTTATCTTAGTTCAATTGTACCTTTTAGAGGTGTTGAGGTTGAGGAGACTTGACTTATGAAGAGGTACTTGTTGAAATTTTTGATAGGAAAGTGAAGGGGCTTTGCAACAAGGATGTAACTTCGATTAAGGTGCTTTGGAGAAATCAATATGTTGAGAGTGCTATGTAGGAAGTAGAGTTGGACATGATGAGGTGATATCCCTATCTCTTCCAATCTACTCAATCCTAAGGTACTAGGTTCTTTCTATTCTATATGGTCCTAATTCTTTCACTCTTGAGTTTCATGACATGACAAGCATACATGTGCATGAAAATGATTTAGAAATGATTTGACATAAGTTTTGATGATTTTATGATTTTCAAGCAATGATTTATGCATTGTGTCTTTATGTTGTAAGTTTCTTGATTAAGTCAAGCTTTTCAAGCCATGTTCTAGCCCATTCGAGGATGAATGTTCCCAAGGTGGAGATGATTAAGGAACTGGACTTTGGAAAACCTTGTTGATGTGATGTACACTGATTTTGAACTCATTTTATTTGGTTTATTACCATCATGAGTCTCCCTCATGTAGCCATGTTCAAAGGGATTACATTGGTTAAGCTTTTCATAAGAACTATTGGAAGGGTCAACTTTAACTGGTCATATCTCTTAGCACAAGAAGAATTGGATGGGATATGACCTACCAGATTAATGGTCTTTGAGTGATCTTTCCAAAGCATCATGATTCGCTTAATTCTGAGTTTGGATCGAGAAGTTATGCCCGTTTTCCTAAAGAAGTCTGTGCAGGGATTGTGTTTGGAATTTTGGCTAAGGCAGGGCACCAAAAGACCCCAAACGGGTCATGTGCCTCTAGACGGTCTATATGAGGGTCTCGTGTGACCTCCTACGAGTCGTGGTGAGGTTTTTCATGAAGGTATCATCCTAAGGAATGATTCTAAGTATAAGGTTACTGTTTCGGAGCTTGCATCACCTAGAAGGACATCCAAACTACCCGTGTGCCATGAGATGGGTCGTGAAGCCTTCCGTGGTGCTGATCATGTTCAATTTTTGGCCAAGTACAATATCACGAACCACTTCATGGGTCGTGTAGCACCACACGGTTCGTGTGGTGGCCCGTAACAATGTTGGCCTAAACATTTTCTAAGTATCAAATCACCATCTCGGAGCTTGGCCAGTGAAATTGTTTTCCAAGTGATGCCTCACAAACCATCACATGATCCGTGTGACTATACACGAGCCGTATGGCTCTTTGATGGGACCCCTAACAATTTTTTGAAGCTCATTTTATTAATGGTTTAATTATAATTTTGGCTATTTCCTAAGGCCATTTTTGACTTCTTAAGCCCTCCAAAACATCTTAAGTAACCTATACTCTTCTACTCCTATTCAAATTCATTTTATGCACTTAAAATATTCAAACTATCTCTTCCAAAAGCTCCTTTCATGTGTGGCTTGAAGATTCAACTTGAAATTTAAAGAGGGCTTCATCTTTAATCATTTTCTTCCTAAAGCTTCTAGTTACCTAAGCTATGTGGGATTGATTCATGGTACTCTTTCAACCATGAAGACCCAAAAACTTTTACTACTTAATTTATGAATTTCAATGCTTCCTTTGAATGCGGGTCTTTAAATTTATTATTGATATAATAAATTGGAGCATGAGTTGTATTTAACTATTGTTTTTAATATGATTTAAGCCCTAATTTGATGAATTACCTTGGTATTATGAAGGTTCAACTATGCATGCCCCTTTAATCCTTAATTTTATGCATGGGTAGTTTAAATTATTATTTAATTATGGATTTCCTTATGATTTAAGTTTGAATCTATCTTGTTATTATGTTTTAAATATAAATCTCTTTTTCCCATGTTATTCTCTTATCATTCATGGCATTTGCATGCATGCACATTGTTTTTATGAAGCTTATGATGTGGGCTAAGATCCAATGATGTTCATGACTACCTTTCAAGTATGAGTATGACAAGAATTTGATCACATCATGTCTATGTTATTGCTCTTTGATCAATCATGGGTGTTTACACCAATATCTATTAGTATAATAGAGCTATTCCTATGCATGAAATTATGACATGAAGTACGATTTGACTTTTAAGCCTAAGTATACATGATTATGGAGTATGTTTGGACTTTAAACCTAAGAATGCATGAAAATGAATTAAAAGACTTATCCTCTTTTGAAAGCACATATATGTATATGTATTCTCGTGGGATGACGATTTAGCACCGAGTGGATTGAAGGCAGGGAGGACTATCACTAAGGGTCCTTACTCCTTTCCCATAAATTTTGTGCCTAACATAGGTTCATGTATGCTCCTTTTTAGGGATGATTATGTATGGATCTACCTTTGGCAAGTAGGTCACCTCTTTATTCGTTGTGGGGTAGTCGACAGAGTTCTATATTTTAGCTCACTTGGTTTTATGTTGATTGAGGTCCCATCCCCGCTATGTTATTTATTATGGTATTCTTGCATTATGGATTTAATGGCATATTGATATTGTATTATTCCTATACACTTGTTTCTATATATATGCACCCTTGTCATCTAACCTTGATTTGTAGGATTTCATGTTCATAAGCATTTTCATGCTCGAATACTTAGTATATTCAAACGTACTAACGCATACTTTTTTCCCTACATGATCTAACCATGCAGGGACCGGAGACTATCATCTTCCACCTCTTTATGGCTAGCTCTTATGTTATGTTGTTTATGTATTTACTTTGAGGGTGAGCCCAGGACATGTCTTGGCCCCCGTCCTATTCTAAACTAGAGGCATTGTTGGGCACTATGGAGTTCTCCGTACAAGTATGTTATGTGTATACTTGAGATGCTATGGTTATTTATTATGCATGGATGAGATGATTATGGTTATGTTATTATGATATGATTAATGGAAATGTGTTTATGTGGAAAGTCCCAAGTCCCTTCTTATCCCTATAGCGTAAGTCATACTTACCCGTCCCTTAGAACTTATTTGCTAAATGCAATGTGATTCATAAAAATTCCATGCCCGATGACATCCTCATATCTTGAGTCCAAACTCCCATAATCCCTTAGAATTATTTGTTTATTGTGTAATTACGCACTTTCGAACAAATGATATGTAAAATTATGCTAAGAGGCTTGATTGAAGACTCTCGGGTTCTAATTCTCCATGTTATGGCTAGGCCCTACTCTCTGGTCGTGACAATGATGGTATCATAGCACTAGATTTATAAATGGTTTTTGGAGTCTAACATGCCACGTCAAGTAGATTCGTATTCATGGGTGTGTTGTGCACCATACCTATGAGTGAGAGGCTATGGCAATATTTTAGGAATTGTCTCACTTCATTGTCCCTTATGTAGTGCTATGAACCGTGTCGTACGATTTTCTAATTTTAATGGTATTCTTGTCACTCTTTCAGAAGGTGCCTCCATAAAGAACCCGTCTCCCTAGACAAGCCTCGATTAATAAAGAGCAAGTCCCCCAAGAGCCCATGGTGGAGCAAGTGACTTATGCTGAATTTTGAAATGTTGTTGCTATGTTGGCTCAACTGGTGACCAACCAAGCTCGACTGACTAATCCTCCTCTTGGTCCCACTCCATCCTCTAGGGTGAGAGATTTCACTCAGATGAATCCTCCAGAGTTCTAAGGTGTTGACTATGATGGGTGTGAGTTCTGAGGAGAAAGCTGAACTAGCTACCTATCAATTGAAAGAGTGGCTCAGGTGTGGTATTATTAATGGTTGGTTAAGAGGGTTGTTATTGTTAAGGTTGAATGGAAAGAGTTCAAATTTGCTTTTTTGGATCGTTTATTCGCTCTTGAACTTAGGGAGGCCAAGATGACTGAATTTATCAATCTCAATCAAGGTGGCATGACTATGAGGGACTATTCTCTTAAGTTCACAAAGCTCTCAAAGTATGCTCCTATGCTAGTGTCTGACCCCCGTGCTAGAATGCATAAGTTTATTTCTGGGGTCTCTGGTTTGATTGTGAAGGAGTGTTGCACGGCTATGCTTATTCGGGATATGGACATTTCTAGTCTTATGACCTATGCTAAGCATATTGAGAGGGAGAAACACAAGGAGATGAGGGTGAATGATTCTAAAAGGGACCGATATGATGGTGGTTTCTCTAACTCTAAGAGTGGTTGTGGAAATGGTTACTTTTAATAGGTCTAAGATTCAAATGCAAGGTTTGCCAATGCTAGAGTGCCTCCTCCTAAGGCACAGGTTGGAGGTGGACCATTGCTTCCTCGATGTGACAAATATAGGAAAGTTCATTTTGAAAAGTGTTTGTGGGGATCAAGTGTGGTGATGTAGGCCACAAAATTGTTGACTGTCTTAAGGTTGCGAACAAGAGTCAAGGTTGAGAAGCTCATAGTGGTCAGGTCCAACCAAGGGTTCTTCTAGGAGATGCTCCCAGAAACAATAGGTTTTATGCCTTGCATGTTCGTCAAGAAGTTGAGGAGACTCCGAATGTGGTAACTAGTATGTTAAAAGTCTTTGATTTTGATGTTTATGCTTTGATTGATCCAAGTGTAAATTTATCTTTTGTGACACTTCTGTTGGCTGTTAAGTTTGGTTTGAGTCCTAAAATTTTGAGGGAGCCCTACTCAGTTTATACTCCCGTGGGTGAGTCTATTATTTCCCCAAGAGTCTGTCGAGGTTGCCTATTTCAGTCTTGCATAAAGTCTTTCCTGGTGATCTTATAGAGCTTGAGATGTTTGATTTTGATATTATTCTGGGGATAGATTTGTTTCATGCTTCATATGAATCTGTTGATTGTAGAACTCAGAAAGTTAAATTTCAGATTCCTAATGAGCCTGTTCTGGAATGGGAGGGTAGTGACTCTGTTGTTAAAGGTCAATTTATTTCCTATCTCAAAGCCTAAGGGATGATTTCTAAGGGGTGCATCTATCATATTGTGAGGGTTAGAGATGAGGAGTCTGAATTACCTACCCTTGAGTCGGTTCTGTTGGTTAATAAATTTTCAGATGTTTTTTCGAAGATTTATCTGGTATTCCTCCCGATAGGAAAGTGAATTTTGGCATAAATCTCCTTCTGGATACTCAACCTATTTTCATTTCTCTTTATCGTATGGCCCCAACTGAGTTAAAAGAGTTGAAGGATCAGTTGAAAGACTTGTTAGAGAAAGGTTTTATTAGGCCAAGCATTTCATCTTGGGGTGCTCCTATTTTATTTGTAAGAAAGAAGGATGGGTCACTTTGGATGTGTATTGACTATTGATAATTGAACAAGGTAACCATCAATAATAAGTAGCCATTGCCTAGAATCGATGACTTATTTGATTAACTTCAAAGAGCTACTCATTTTTCAAAGATAGATCTTAGTTTGGACTATCATCAGTTGAAGGTGAGGGAGTGTGATTTTCCCAAAACAGCCTTTTGAACTATGTATGGGCATTTTAAATTTGTGGTAACTTCATTTGGTTTGACCAATGCTCCAGTTGTGTTTGTGGATCTTATGAATTGGGTGTTCAAGCCATTCCTTGATAGTTTTGTGGTTGTCTTCATTGATGATATCCTGATTTACTCCCGAAGTGAGCAAGAGCATATGGGTCACTTGAGGTTGGTTCTTCAGACTTTGAGGGAGAAGAAATTATTTGCCATGTTTAGTAAATATGAGTTTGGGTTGTCTGAAGTTTCTTTTCTTGGTCATGTGGTGTTTGGTGATGGTATTAAGGTTGACCCCAAGAAGACTAAATCAGAAAAGAATTGGCCTAGATTATTGACTTCTTCTAATATTCAAAGTTTTCTTAGGTTGGCTGGTTATTATTGGAGGTTTCTTAAGGGTTTCTCATCCATTGCATCCCTGTTGACTAAGTTGACTCAAAAGAAGGCCAAGTTTGTGTGGTGAGATGAGTGTAAGAAGAGTTTTCAGACTTTGAAGGATCGACTCACATCGGCTCTTGTTTTAACTCTACCAAATGGCTTAGATAGGTTTGTGGTATATTATGATGCTTCCCGAATTAGGTTGGGTTGTGTTCTTATGCAATATGGTAAGGTGATAGCTTATGCATTGAGACAATTGAAGGTGCATGAACGAAACTACCCGAATCATGATCTTGAATTGGTGGCAGTGGTATTTGCTTTAAAGATTTGGAGACACTACTTGTATGGGGTTCATGTTGATGTTTTCATCGATCACAAGAGTTTGCAATATGCGTTCACCCAAAGAGATATTAACTTAATACAAAGAAGATGGTTGGAACTACTTACGGACTACGACATGAGTGTTCTGTATCATCTCGGCAAGGTGAATGTTATAGTCGATGCTCTTAGTAGGTTATCCATGGGTAGTGTTTATCATGTTTATGAAGGGAAAAATGAGTTGGTAAAGGATGTGCACCATTTGCCTAGGTTGGGTGTTAGACTGGCTGACTCTAATGATGGTAGTATTCTTGTTCAAAATGCGTCTGAGTCTTCTGTGATTGTTAATGTCAAGGCAAAACAAGATTTGGATTCCTCTTTGGTTGAGTTGAAGAAGTTGGTTGTCGAAAATAATATAGAGGTTTTCTCCCAAGGAAGAGATAGTGTACTCTGGTATCAAGATCGATTATGTGTTCTAGATGTTGATGGTCTTAGGGAGGTGATCATGAGTGAGGCCCATAACTCCCAATATTCTATTCATACGGGATCCACTAAGATGCATTAGGATTTGAGAGAAGTGTATTAGTGGCATGGCATGAAAAAGTACATAGCCAAGTTCGTATCTGAATGCCCAAGTTGTCAACAAGTAAAAGTAGAACACCAAAGGCTCGGTGGTTTAGCTCAAGATATTGAGATTCCTACTTGAAAGTGAAATGATGTGAATATGAATTTTATGGTTGGGTTGCCTCGTACCCGGAAGCAATTCAATTTTATTTGGGTTATTGTTAATCGGATGATCAAATCAACTCACTTTTTACTAGTTAAGACTACCTTCGATGTCAAAGATTATGCAAAGTTGTATATTCGAGAATTGGTTAGGTTACGTGGAGTGCCTATGTCTATTATTTTGGATCGTGGTACCCAATTTACTTCTCACTTTTGGAGGTCGTTTCAAAGAGGGCTAGGCACTAAGGTTAAGTTGAGCATCGCTTTTCATCCTCAAACCAATGGGCACGCCGAGAGGAGACTTTAAACTTTGGATAACATGTTGAGGGCTTGCATATTAGAATTTAAAAGAAATTGGGATGATCATATACCGCTTATCGAGTTTGCCTACAATAATAGTTTTAATGCTAGCATCGGTATGGCACCGTTTGAAGCTTTATATGGTAGGAGGTGTAGATCCCCGGTGGGATGGTTTGAGATGGGTGAGATGGATTTGATAGGCCCAAATTTGGTGGTTGAGGCTATGGAGAGGTAAAGTTGATTAGAGAGAGGTTGAGAACGGCTCAAAGCTGCCAAAAGTCTTATGCAGATGTTAGGAAGAGGGACCTGAAATTTCATAGTTTATGTGAAGGTTTCACCTATGAAGGGTGTAATGCATTTTGGTAAGAAGGGCAAGTTGTGTCCCTGGTATATCGGGTCATATGATTGGTATGGTCGCTTATAGATTAGATTCACCTTTGGATATGAGCTCTATTCACTTGGTATTTCATGTGTCTATGTTGAGGAAGTTGGTTGGTGATCCCAAATTGATTGTGCCTTTGGAAGGTATTGTGGTTGAGGAGAACTTGACTTATGAAGAGGT
>JBCEWC010002016.1:0-36855 GCA_038996855.1 Solanum aculeatissimum
AACAATCTTCAATGCATATGCCATGAATGAGGAACAAGTGCATGGGTAATGGAATTCAAACTTTAAATTACAATTCATGAGGTACCTCACCATAAATCATGAGAAATTCTATATTTAAAGCATAATGCAATTTACCCAGACATAATTAAATCATAAAGGGACATGCACATTGATCCTTCAAGAGTTTCCATAAAAATTCATAAAATTCAAACTTAAATCATGATTAAGTCACCTAATTTCTACAACACATAATCCCAATCAATTAAATACTTCAAAATTTAAAGAACTCGTAACTTGAAAAAACTTAAAATCATAAATTAAAGAGTAGGATTCTTGGGTCTTCATGGATGAAAGGGAATCCATAAATAAAATCCACATACCTTGAAATTGATCAAGAGAATTGAAGGATTAAGCAAGCAAGGTGGTCTTCCCCTACTTTCTTCAAGCTTTCTACAATGGAGGCCAAGAGAATTTAGGAAATTTCAAAGTGTAATGTAGAGTGTTAGAATGTATGAAAAGAGTTTAGGAGACCTTAGAAAGCCTAAAAGGGGAATCTGATCTAATTAAATTACGAATTAACCATTAATGAAATGGACTAATCCCTGAAACACAGTGCCACACGGAAGGCCCCAGGTGTCCATTTACAGGTACACGGACCGTGTAATTGTCCGTATGCCTTTCCTTGACCTTGAATTTAACTCGAACTCTCAAGGAACTTTTTGGATTACTTCCGTGTACCTATCCGTATGCCTTGCCTTGACCTTGACTTCAACTCAAACTCTCGGGGAACTTTCTGGATCACTTCACGGAGGGGTCTCACGGACCTTGTGGCTTCACACGGACCGTGTACTGGTTCATGGAGCCACACTTGGCACGTATTCCAGCACCAAACCTTAGCCAAGGTTCTGTCACACTTCACGGGACCTCTCACGGCCCATGTGAGGTCTCACGGACCGTGGGATGGTTCGTGGGGTTTTCCTTGGTCCATGGTCAGGGTCCTGGACACCAGGAGCCCATTGTAACCCCCCATGAACCCCCACACAGACCGTGGACCTTTACATGGTCCGTGATCCTGTCCTTGGACCATTTCCAGAACTCGTTTCCAGCGTCCTTCCAATTACGGGCAATCTCACTATTTTTGCCATAACTTTCTCATACGAACTCCAAATTGAGTGAAACCTGTTGCGTTGTGAAGATAACTCAAAGAGATTCAATTTGAAATATAGCATCCCATACATTTCATTCCCTACCCAATGTTATGATTCCTCATAGTACACTGCCCAAACGACCTCTCTATGATACCAAAAGGTCCGTTTTGAATTCGACCACTTAAAATTAACCCATGGCTACCCAAATTCAACCATGAATAGTTCAACAAAATTCAAGACCAACCATTAAGAAGTTTGATAATATTTGGGTCGTTACAGATGAGTTGTCCTGCGTGTTCATAGATTGAGAAGTGCAAATTCCAGTATCTCAACTTTTGGTGGCACATGTTCCATAAGCCAAGTCACGAGCCATAGATTGAACCACAACCCATGGATAGGGTCTTATGGATGGCTCCAACAACTTTTAATGAAGGGCATTTTTGAATTTTCCTATTCATTTAAGTCCTAAATTACATCATTTTGCCCATCCTAACGAACTTAACAACCTAACCTCTTAAAATTCTATTCCTAACTCACTCGAATTCATTTATCCTCATAATTCTATTAAGGGCTCACAAATATTTTTATCTCTAGAATAATGACTCCATTTAAGCTAGGGTTCAAAGTTTTGCTAAGGATTTCAAGGGTTTTCATACTCCAATTCTTAAGGATCTCACTTGAGGTATGTAGGGCTTCATTTATGGATTAGTTTCATCCATGAAGCCCAATCATAAATCTTTTTTTTTTATCAAAGTTTCATGATGATTTCTTATGGAATTTTATGCTATGATTTCACATACATGGATTATGATACCTGCATGATGATTATACTTATTTATACATGCATTATGAAGAATTACACGATTTCTATGATTTTCAAGTAAAAATATGTGATTTCAAGTATATATTATTATGTCTTGATGAATTGATGTAGGTTCTTTTACTAATGATCCAAATTAATTTTAATTTCATGTTTCCTCTATGAGTTTATTAAATAGCATGGTTTTGATTCAATTGATCATGGACCCCCACTTAGCCCTAGTCTTATATGGGAAAGATATGGATCTTCATGACTATAATTTCAAGTATGTAAAAACATGTTTTAATAAAAATAATAATGATGTTATGATGATAATGATGTGATGATAAAGAAGGTGATTAAGACCTCTATGTTTATGATGATGATGCTAAGGTGGGAATGTCTACCCACATTTTGTGAAAAACTAAGTAGATGGACTATTCCTATGACATGAAGTGTTTTCCTGAAAGTTTATGATGACTATTTTAAAAGCTATAGAAGCATGATTTTAATGAAGTATAAATTATGTTGAAACTATGTTATGCATGATTTATATATTCCTTGGGATATGACTTAGCACCGAGAGAGTTTTGGTAGATTTCATAGCCCTATAACTATGTGCCACCATAGGAATGATGTTCATATTTATATTCCTTAAAGGTATGCTAATGGATCCACGTAGCTTTTTAATGGACACTCACCGTGTTAGGATAGAGCCTAAGGGGTGGAGTCAAATGATGGGTTCTTACCATGCTAGGATAGAGCCTATAGGGTGAGGATCGAGTATACCATGGCAAAGTAAACACCTCTTTCGCTCGGTGTAGAGGTAACATTGAGATTTCATGTAATAGTCCGCATGGACTTATATGTCAGTTATGGTCTTATTACCATATGTGTATGTTAAGGTTATGAATGGATTTTATGATGCTTCTTCTCATGGTTTTAAACTTCTATTGCTCATCCATATTGTATCCTTATTCTATTGATTATGATCATGCAAATTGATATTATATTATGACGTCCTTTGATTCATGACATACCTACATACTTAGTATATTTCACATACTAACAAATACTTCTTTGCCTACAAGATCTAACCATGTAGGGACGGATGACGAGAAGACTATTTCATTTTGTGTAGCTTGGGAATTAAAGTTGAAGATTGAATGGTGAGTTTCCATGCTTCGGGAATAAGCCCCTTTATGATGCTTTTCTATTTAGACTTTATTACTTTTCCATTGGATGTATGTTTTGAGGGTGAGTTAGTAAGCTATGTTCTAGACCTCATCAAAATCTTATGATGTAGAGACATATTTTTGGACACTATGGATTGATGTAATTTCCTCTAAGGGAAACTTTGACATTTCTATTATGATGTCTTCTACTTGCTTATTCTCTTATGTATGCTTACTTTACCATATGAATGCATATGATAAAAAAATGAGGCTTTGATGGGATGCCTTCAGGTGTCACATTCACCATGTCATGGCTAGGCCCTAGGTTCGGGTCATGATAAAAAGTGGTATCAGAGCACAAGGTTTGAAATCATTCTAGGGAGTCCAATATGTCTCCTCTAGTAGAGTCTTATTCATAGGTCCATGAATAGGAGGCTATGAGACATTTAGGAAATCTCCATTTCTTTGTGATCTATGTCGTGCCTTTAAAACTCTCATATCCTTACACCTAACCTTTAGTGTTTTCATAGATAGCTCCATGACACACTCCATTTCCTAGGGAAGGAAATGCTAATGAGGACCAAGTTTATTTGGCTCCTCAAGTACCTCAAGGACCTTAAGTGGATCAAGTTACAACTGATGAGTTTAGGGATGCTATCACGATGTTGACTCAAGTCATTGCTTCTACAAAAACTCCTACTCTGTCTTTGAGGATAAGGGATTTTGCTAGAATACATCCCCTCCCCCCTGAGTTTCATGGTTCCAAGGTGGATGAGGAACCATAAGATTTCATTGATGAAGTTTACAAACTGGTGGAGATTATGGGGGTGTCTTTCGAAGAGAAGGCCGAATTGGTGGCTTACCAACTTAAGGGAGTTGCTCAAGTTTGGTTTACTCAATAGAAATCCAAGAGAGTTAAAGAAGGGCCTATTGGTTGGGAGATAGTTAAAGTTACTTTCCTTAATCACTTCTTCCCACTTGAAGCAAGGTGGTACGAGTGTGAGGGAATATGACCTCAAGTTTACTAAGTTGTCCAAATATGCTTCCTTCCTTGGTGGTCGACTCTAGGGCCCTGATGAACAAATTCACATTGGGTGTGTTCAACTTGGTAAAGATGGAGTGTAAGGACATGATGCTCATTAAAGAAATGGATATTTCTAGACTCATGACATATGCCAAACAAGTGGAGAGTGAAAAACTACAAAAGATGAGGATGAGGGAGTCCAAGAGGGCTCGGTATGATGGTGGATTTTCTTATGGTAAGTCCGATGGTGGTTGTTTTCAACAAGGCCAAGGGTCATCCAAGGGTGATTTTCAAAGGTTTGACAAAGAAAGGGTACCGAACCCTAAGGCTCAAGGTGATGCTGTGAAAGGTGGTGCTACTCATTCTAAGTGTTTCAAGTGTGGGAGAAATCGTGTTGGTGAATGCTTGATAGGTACCAATGCTTGCTTTGGTTGTGGAAACATGGGGCACAAGATTACTGAGTGTCCTAATATTTCTAATAAAAGTAAAGAAGGGCATCCACAAGGTCAAGTAGCTCAAAGAAGGCAAGGGGAACAAGGTGCCTAAGTTCAAGGTGGTGGTCCATGTGGTAATAAGTTCTGTGATTTGCATGATAGGCAAGAGGTTGAGGAGGCTCTCAACATGGTTACCAGTATGTAAGGGTCTTTGATCATGATGTGTATGCTTTGCTTGACCCCGGTGCTAATACATCTTTTGTTACTCCTTACCTTGCCATAAAGCTTGATGTGTCTCCTGAAGTTTTATTAGTACCTTATTCGGTCTATAATCTGATTAGTGAGTCAATCTTAGCCAAGAAAATCTATAGAAATTGTCCCGTATAGGTCTTGCATAAAGTCTTCCCATGTGATCTAGTTGAGCTTGATATGACCAATTTTGATGTTATTCTTGGTATGGATTAGTTGGATGCATCTTATGTTTCTATTGATTGTAGAACCTGGAAGGTCACATTCCAAGTTCCTAATAAGCCTATTCTTGAATGGAAGGGAACCAATTCAGTGTTCAAAGGAAAGTTTTTTCCTTATATGAAAACTATGAAAATGATTTCTAAAGGTTGCCTATGCCATGTCTTCCGAGTCATGGATGTTGAGTCTCATGTTTCTACTCTTGATTCAGTCCCAATAGTTAATGATTTTCCTGATGTTTTCTCTCATGATTTTCCTGGTATTCCTCATATAAGGGAAATTAATTTTGATATTGATATTTTACCCGACACCCAACCTATTTCTATACCTCCATATCAAATATCTCATGACCCAAGCCTAGGGCCTAGATGTGACACGATGAATGGGTGGCCCGAAGGTAACCCAAACAAGCCTCTTAACATATTGTTTGCACATCCTTGGTTGCGGAAGCATAAGTAAGAAATAAACAAGTAACAAATAATTCTAGGGAAAATGGGACTTTAGACTCAAACTATGGGGATGTTTTATAGAAAAGGATTTTCATGAATCACATAAAAATATAGTTTAAGGGGCGGGTATGTATGACTCACGCTATGTGGATGTTACCGGGACATGGGACTTCCATCACATCAATAGACATATAACAAACATAGAAGGGAATAAAGGGACTAAGGGAAGTATAACGATCTCAAATTTTTGAATTTTGTAATGGTTGGTCAAGGTTAGTGTTAAACTAGTCATGGCTGGATTTTGGTAGCCATGGGTTGTATTTAGGTGGCCGGATTCAAAACGGATCGTTAGGGGAGGTTGTAAGGCCGGTTGGGCAGTGAACTTTGAAAAATCATAACTTTTGGTAGTGGTTGAACTGTGTGGGCTGCTATATGTTAAATAAAAGCTCTTTGAGTTATCTTCGTAACACAATGGGTTTTACTCAATTCGAAGTTCATATGGGAAAGTTATGGCCAAAACAGTGAGACTGCCCATAGTTGAAAGGACGTTGGGAACAAGGTTCTGGAATTAGGCTAAGGGCTGGGCCATGAACCGTTTGGTGGTCCACGGTCTGTGGGGGTGATCGTGGGTTGTTCGAGTGGGATCCTAGAGGCTAGGGTCCAAGCCATGAACCAAGTAAACTCCCATGGACCACCTCACGATCCGTGTGACCCTTCACGATCCGTGAGAGGTCCCGTGAAATGGGGAAGAATGTTGGCCAAGGTTTGAGGCTGGACTCTGGACCAAGTGATGTTCCACGGACTAGTACATGGTCCGTGTGCATCTACACAATCTGTGAGACCCCCTGTGAAGTGATCCAGTAAGTCCTCCGAGAGTTCAAGTCGAAGACGAGGCCAAGTGTAGCCTCACAGGTAGGTACACGGCCCATGGGCATGTAAACGGGCACTATAGCCCTTCCGTGATATCTGGTTTCAGTGAATTATTCCATTTCATTAATGGTTAATTCATAATTTAATTAGATCCTATGCCCCTTTTAGGCTTTCTAAGGTCTCCTAAACCCCCTAAATCTAACTCTAATCCCTTTTCATCCATTCTAACACGCCTAAAGTCTCTCCAAAATTCTCTCAATTCTCTTTGATTGATGAAAGCTTGAAGAAATTTGGGGAAATTCATCTCTCTTGCAATTCCATCCAATTATCTTAATTAAACTCAAGGAATGTAAGTTTGATTCATGGATTTTCTTTCATCCATGAAGACCCAAGAACCCTATTCTTTAATTTATGAATTTAAGCTTCCTTTAATTATTGGTTCTTTAGTTCTTGATATATTTCATTGCATTGAGTTATGGGCTGTAGAAATTAGGTGATTTATGTTTGAATTTTATGAAATGCATGGAAGTTCTTGAAGGATCAATATGCGTGTCCCTTTAATGGTTTAATATGAATGGGTAAATTGCATTATATTTTAAATTGGGATTTTATCATAAATTATGTTGAATTACCTATTGAATTATGGTTTTTAGATTTGAATTTCCCTTACCCATGCATTTGATCTCTCATTCATGGCATATTCATTGAATAATGGTTATGATGAAACTCTTATTAAGGGCATGGCCCTCTTGTTATGATATGCTATGTCAGGCTTGTGATCATATAGTCTCTTGTTATGGATATTTGAGGATTTTAGGTGCTTGCACCACTTTGATATGTTTTGAAGGCTTGATATGATAAGCTATGTAGATGAGCTACGCTTATTTCATTGATATGGATTATTTTTTGAAATTCTTGTCGGCTTTTTAGCCTAAGTATGGATACAGATTTGATCATGTTTTGATTTGGCTAATGATGCATGGGTTTGAAAAGAATGTCAACTCTCCATTTTGAAAATCTTGCATGTATATATATGTATTCCCGTGGGATGAGACACCGAGGAATTTGAGTAGTAAGTGGACTATCCCCAAGGGCCCCACTCCTATCCGTCAAACCATGTGCCAACATGGGATCTCTCCCTAGATGAGATGACTTGCTTGTTTCCCCTTGTTGAAGGGTGATTAGGGATCTACTTGGCAAGTAGTCCAATTCTAAGTAGTGGCTCTCTTGGTCTCTCTTGTTGTCGGTTGAGGTCCCATCCCTGCTATAATATAAATTTAGGTTGCATTTCATGCATCATGGCATGACATATTATTATACTATATTCATCTTGGCTATGTGCACTCCTTTCGTATCACTTGTCCCCTTGTCATCTCATTGGTCATATGCATTGCATGCCCACATACTTAGTACATATTTTGTGCTAACCCATACTCTTTACCTACATTTTCTAACCATGTAAGGACCGACGACGACTTCTACCTTCCGACGGACAACGAGTGACATCCTTAGAGTTATTGAGCTTGTGGTGAGCCCTTTTGTTCAAGGGCAATAGCCACTTACTATCTTCCTTGTATTTGTTTATTTCCTTATTTTATGTATTGAGGGTGAGCCCCAAACTATGTTGAGGCCCCGCTCTTCTTATGTAGAGGCTATGTTGCACATACTAAACTCTTTCACATTGTATTATGCTTTATTGGGATAATATGACTATTGGGTTATGTTATGGAATGATGCTCCGTTTATGCTTATGCTTATGTTTATGGGATTGTGAATGATGGGAATGTGCTTATGTGGAAAGTCCCCTAACCCGGTATGCCCCCATAGCTTGAGTCCTACTTACCCGCCCCTTAGAAATACTTGCTATGTGCTATGTGATTCATGCTCATCCCATTCCCCGCAACATCCCCATAGCTTGAGTCCAAATTCCCGTTTCCCCTAGAATTATGTGTTATGTGTTATGTATTTACTTTTCCGCGCTTTTGAACCGATGATGTGTGTGAGGATGCTATGATGGTTTGATCGAGGACTTTTGGGTTCTCCTCCGCCATGTCACATCTAGGCCCCTTATCCGGGTCGTGACAGGAAGTCTTCCATATCACATAAACATGATAGGAGTCAAGCTCAAACATACATTTTTATGTCCAACAACACCTCTAAAATGAATGAAATGGGGGCCAAGACATCTCCTGGGCTCACCCTCAAAAGATAAATATCCAAAAATATACAAGTTTTAACAAAAATAGAAAAGTAAAGTGGATATTATCCCCGTAATGGAGGACTCACTAATAGAAATCTTCAAATAATCCAACTAGCCACATGGAGGAGGAGGATAGATAGGATCTCCGGTCCCTACATGGTTAGATCATGTAGGAAAAGGAAAAATGTGTTAGTACTTGGAATGTACTAAGTATGGGGGGTGCAATGCAACAAGGAAACATAATCCTCAATTAAACGATATGCATAATCATAGTGAATAGATATAATCTCAATATGACATGAATGATCAATGCCTTAGTCAAAACATACATGAGGATAGGCCAATCATAAATCATATCATACTTAGATTGGAAGGGACCCTAACCGACAATTAAGACCCAGTGAGCTACTACTTGAAATCTTGATGTTCAGGCCACATGGAATAACGGAGTGGTGCACTTTGCCAAGGTAAACCAAACACTCACCTTACGGGAATCTCCTCATTTTGGAAAGTGCTTCACAACCACCTTACGGGAGCAATACCTTTTTTGGTTACCTTATGGGAACTCCCCCTTTTCGGTAGATTACAAAGTAAGAGTCTTACAGGAACACCACCCTTTTCGAATAATAGAAAGTAGAAGCCTTATGGGAATCCAACCCTTTTCATATATTAAGTGGCATGTACCTTACGGGAATACCCCCTTTTTGGTTAATCATATCACAAACAACTCACAATCTATGATGGCAACATAGTTAAAGGACAATGACTACCTACCAAGATCCGCTCGGTGCTAGGTCACAATCCCAAGGAATATTCAAATCATACTTATAGCCTTAATATGCAAAGCATCATAATATTATAGTAATGTCAAGGTGTTGTTCATAAAACCAAAGCTTCTTAAACATCAAAGAAAGGGCCTCACATTATTCTTAACATTCATAACATTTTCGTGAGCTCATAGCATGCTTAATAACCCTTCAACATTTTCAATATTCACAATTCACATGTCATACAGTAAGACTTTCATCAACATAGAAGCTTATCGCATGATTTGATCAAAACATCGTGGGCGTATGTATATATGCTTAAAAGCATTAAATTGAAGAGTATAAGACATGAGAAAAGTAAAATCAATTCACTTGAAAGTCTTTCAAATCAACCTACTAATATTGTAGTAAAACCTCAATTTGGGTATCATGAAATTCAACTAAAATTTACAAATTCTTTCATAGTTTGCATAGTTGACAATATGCATAGCCTCAATAATTATATATCAACTCATGGAATAACCCTTTATTAGATATTCATGCTTAACAAATCAATACTTGAAGAATTCCAACTCAATTCATGTGTATAATGTATAATGAAGTTTACCCATAAATTATTAAAGCTCAAAATCATGAAATTTAACAAGAAGAGAAGGATTGGCTTCATGGGTGGAAGAAATCAAATGAATGAAGCCCACATACCTTTAACTTGAAGTTTTCTTGAATGAGGGTTTAAGGACGACTTGAAGCTTTGCTTGGTTTTCTTATAATCCAAAGTGAGTCTTGAGAAATCTTGAATTTAGATGAGGGAAATATGAGGAAATTTGGATGATTTTGGGATGGTTTA
This sequence comes from Solanum aculeatissimum, assembly GCA_038996855.1. Classification (NCBI taxonomy): domain Eukaryota; kingdom Viridiplantae; phylum Streptophyta; class Magnoliopsida; order Solanales; family Solanaceae; genus Solanum; species Solanum aculeatissimum. Next base: position 10,182 of record JBCEWC010002016.1, read on the forward strand.
GAGCGTTCTAGGGCTTTTAAAATGGCTAAAGGTTGTGGGACTGCCGTATATATAGGCACTGGGTTATTACCCAATTGCCCTTAAATTTTGAAACTTTTTGAACTAGGGCGCGATAGGTCCATGATGCAAACTTGTCGCGAAGTAGTTCATTTTTTCTCGAAATTCAATTTCCCCCTTTTTTGGCCTAGGAAATGAATTGAGGCCATTTTTACACTAGTGGGCGAAAAGTCTATGATGCGGACTGATCACACACTTTTCTTGTTAAGCCCAAATCACCTGAAAAATTATTTTTCGCTATGGGTCATCTAAAAATCAAAGACCAGCCCTTTCCTACTTAATTTTCCCTCCTGAAACTGAATACGAAGTCAGATTTGCAAAATCATGGATGGATTTTAGGATATTCGAAAAGTACACTCAAAAGGAAATTTTTTTGAGATGTGTGAGGGGTGTTACAATATCTCCCCCTTGGGAACATTCGTCCCCAAATGTAAAGGGAACATATTTAAGAGGAACGATTAGACAACATTCAGCCCAACATGAATGCCATCGATGCACTTAAACATTACTCTCAAATGTTTCAAGCATATACATCAAAAATCACAAAACTTGTTACCATGATTATGTATGCATTTAAAAATGACATAAGGACTGAATTTAAGACTTGACATCATAGATTGGATTTAGTTGTTACCTTAGGCTTGAATAGAGTGGAAGAGGCACGGATATCGCTTCTTCATGTCCGCTTCGGCTTCCCAAGTGGAGCTTTTGACTTGTTAATTTCCCCAAAGGACCTTGACGGATGCCACATCTCTGTTCCTCAACCTCTTCACTTACCTATCTAGTATTTCCACCGAGACCACCTCATAGGTCAAGTTATCTTTTGCAACACCCACAACTTCCAAAGGAAATATGAAACTTGGGTCACCTACACACTTCCTCAACATAGATACATGGAAGACCGATGAACCATACTCATCTCCATAGGCAACTCCAACTCATAGGCATCCTTAATAACTCTCCTCATAATTATATAAGGCCCTATAAACCTTGGGCTCAATTTTCTCTTCTTACCAAACCGGACCATACCTTTCATGGGTGAGACCTTCAAATAAACTTAATCATCAACATTAAATTCAGGATCTCTCCTCCTCACATCGAAGTAGGACTTTTTTGTACTTTGAGCCGTCTTCAATCTCTTCCTTATCACCCTCACCTTATCCAGAGCCTCCATGACCAAATTCAGGCCGAATAAAGCCATTTCCCCCACATCAAACTATCCAACTATGGATCTATAGCCTACCATATAAAGATTCAAAGGGATCCATTCCAATGCTAGAGTAATAGCTATTATTGTAAGAAAACTCGATTAGCGAAAGATATTTATCCCAACTACTCTTAAACTCCAAAACATAATCCCTAAGCATATCCTCAAGAGTTTGAATGGTCCTTTCGACTTGACCATCCATTTGAGGATGAAAGGTCGTGCCAAGCTTAACTTTGGTATCAAAACCCTTTTGGAAGGATCTCCAAAAATGGGAAGCAAATTGAGCACCATGATCTAAAATAATAGATAATGATACCCCAAGCTATCCAACACATTGATGAATGTATAGCTTGGAATAATCTTTGACATCATAAGTTGTTTTAACTGGTAGGAAGTAAGCCAATTTTGTTATTCTATCAACAATAACCCAAATAGAATCAAAGTACTTTGTAGTATTTGGCAAACCAATTACAAAATCCATGTTGATATCTTCCCACTTCCAAGTGAGAATCTCTATGTCTTGGGCTAGGCCACCCGGACTTTGATGCTCGGATTTGATTTGTTGGCAATTGTGACAAGCCGCTACAAACTTGGCAATATCTCTTTCCATACCACCTCACCATTACACTCCCTCAAATATCTATACATCTTTGTCGACCAGGGATGAATAGAGTAGGATAAGTTATCTGTCTCCTTTTAAATTATGCCCCTCAATTCATCAATATTAGGCACACAGAACCTACCTTGGTATCTAAGGACACCATCTCCTCCTTGGGAGAAAACCTCCACCTTACCCTATTTTACCAAAGCTTTTAATTCTAACAAAGCAGGATCAAGGTCTTGTTTGGATTTGACCTTTTCAATCAAGAAAGATTTGGAGCCATCAACAACCATCAAACATCCATTTTCAACTTCATCTAACATAATACCAAACCTAGCTAACCGGTGAACTTCTTTAGCCAATTCCTTCTTGTAATCGTCAATATGTGCTATACTTTCCATGTACACCCTACTTAGAGCGTCGACCACAACATTAGCCTTACCGAAATGATAATACATACTCATATCATAGTCCTTGAGGAGTTCCATCCACCTTCTTTGCCTCATATTAAGATCTTTTTGGGTGAACACATATTGGAGACTCTTATGATCGGTGAACACATCCACATGAACCCTATATAAATAATGACGCCATGTTTTTTCCAAGAAAATACCATAACCGCTAACTCAAGATCATGGTTAGGATAATTACGCTCATGCACCTTTAGTTGCCTAGAAGCATAGGCTATGATTTTGCCACTTTGTCTAATATACATTCCAAACCAACTCGTGAAGCATCACAATAAACCACAAACCCTTCTAACCCTTCTGGTTAAGCCAAAATAGGAACATGTAAACTTGTCTTTCAAGGTTTGAAAACTCTTTTCACATTCATCGGTCCAAATAAATTTTGCCTTCTTTTACATCAATTTTTTCAAAGGGGAAGCAGTGGAAGATAAACCATTCACAAACCTTCGGTAGTACCCCACTAAGCCCAAGAAACTCCTAATCTCCGTTGGCATCAAGGGCCTAGGATAATTTCTTATCACTTCCATATTCTTAGGGTCTACTTTAATTCCATCACCTGACACCACATGCCCTATGAATGCAACTTCTTTCAACCAAAATTCACATTTATCAAATTTAGCAAACAACCTCTCATCCCTCAAAATTTGCAACACTACCCTCAAATGATTTACATGTTTTTATTCAATTAGGGAGTAAACCAAAATGTCATCAATGAATATATCTACAAATATGTCAAGGTAGGGTTTAAAGACCCTATCATAAGATCCATAAATATTATCGATGTATTAGTTAAGAAAAATGACATCATAATAAATTCAAAGTGCCCATATGTAATCCGAAAAGCCATCTTGGGAATATCACACTCCCTCACCCTCAATTGGTGGTATCCAGACTATAGATCAGTCTTAGAAAAATGACTAGCCCCTTTTAGTCGGTCGAATTGGTCATCTATCCTTGGAAAGGGATACTTATTCTATATGGAGACCTTATTAAGTTGCCGATAGTCGATGAACATTCTAAGAGATCCATCCTTTTTCCTTAAAAATAACACTAGTGCACCCCAAGGTAACTTGCTAGGCCTTATAAAAGACTTCTCCAATAAATCCCTTAGTTGGTCCTTCAACTCCTTAAACTCTGTCTGGCCATACGGTGTGGGGGAATAGAAATGGGTTGTGTATCGATGAGGAGGTCTATACCAAAATCTATTTCCTTTTTTGGGAGGAATACCGAGAAGCTAATTAGGAAAGACATCAAGAAACTCGTTGACCATTAGAATCAACTCAATAGGAGGGGCTTAGACTCAACTTCCCTAACTCTAATAAGATGGTAAATTCAACCCTTGGAAATCAACCTTTGGACCTTAATCCGAATCATAACCTACCTACTCAAAGAAGGGGTCATTAGGGAATTGGAACTTAACCTTATGGGTTATACAATCAATGGAAACATGGTATGCATGTAACTAATCCACCCCAAGAATGATATCAAAATCCACCATGCAAAGTTTAACAAAATCACAAGGCGTGACTCTATGCAATATGGAAATGGGACAATCCCTATAAACCTTTCTAGCAATAATGGAATCACCAACGGGGGTAGACACCTTAAAGGGTTCACATAACTTTTTGGGACACATATGAAGCTTATTAGCAACAAAAGGAGTAATGAAAAAAAAAGTCGCATCTGGATCCAATAAAGCGTACACATCAAAATCAAAAACATTTAACCTACTGATAACAACATTAGATACCTCGTCCACTCCTTGTCCCCCTTGAAGAGAATAATACCAGTTGTGATGTGAAGCACCCCCTTGTTGGCCACCTTGTGATCTTTGATCAATATGAGCACCTTTCCCTTGACCTAAAGCAAGCACCCACATCTCTATAGCATCTACTGCCATGGTTCTTACCACACCTACCATATTTAGGAATAATTTGACCACCATTTCTACCTTGGGCCTTAGGGTTAGGCACCCTATCACTATCAAACCTTTGATTTGGGAATTAGAAAACCCTTGGCTTGAAATTTATGGCCTTGATGAAAGCGACCATCCTTAGTGAGCCCTCTTGGACTCTCCACTCCTTCTTTTTCTAAGATTCTCCTTTTCAAGTTGTTCGACATAAGTCATGAGCCGAGACAAGTCCATATATCCCATAAGCATAGCGATGAAACATTCTTCATTTACCAAATCAGATATCCCCGACACAAATTTATTCGTCATTGCCCTAGAGTTAACAACCAAATGAGGAACATATATAGAGAGCTTTTTGAACATTAGGGAATACTCCCTCACACTCATGGAGCCTTGTTTGAGATTCATAACTCCATCATATTTTCCTCTCTCAATTCAATAGGGAAGAAATAATTGAGGAAGTCGGCCTTAAATTCCTCTTATAGAATGGGACCATTTTCCTCCCTCTCTTCATTCCATTGGGTAAACCAAATTTGCACAAGGCCTTTGAGTTGATAGGCTATTAGTTTCGCCTTATCCTCTGAACTCACCCCTATAATAGCAAGCACTTTATACATCTCATCAATGAATTCTTAGGTATCCAGTTCTATTTTGGAGCCACAAAACTCAGAAGGGTTCATTCTCGTAAAGTCCTTCACTCGTGAAGCCAGGGTAAGAGCACGAGGAGCTTGGGATCCTTGATTCAATTGGTTGATCATGGCTTGTGCCAACAAAGCAAATACACTATTGTACTCAGTGTGCGTGACCACTTCTTATTCTTGGAGAGCTTGAGGAACCAAAGGGGTCGGATCACCCTTGGGTGTAAGAGCTCTTTGTGGCATTCTCCTTTGCGACATGATCTAAAAGAGTAAAAGACTATCCGTTAGGAAAAGGAAATCTTAATTCAATTCTATAGCATGACATAGATTATGAAGAAGTGAACCATTTCCTAAAATTCCTAATAGCCTTCTATTCATAGTTGTGGCTCACTTCATAACCATGAACAAGACTCTACTTGATGCGGTGTTGGATTTCTGAGGATCATTTACAAACCTAGTGTTGTGATACCAAGATTGTCATGACCCAAACTTAGGTTCAATACATGACATGATGAATGGGTGGCCCGATGGCAACCCAAACAAGCCTCTTAATGTACCATTTGCACATCCTTGGTTGCGAAAGCATAAGTACGAAATAAATAAGTAACAAATAATTCTAGGAAAAATGAGACTATGGGCTCAAGCTTTGGGGATGTTTTATGGAAGAGGATTTGCATGAATCACATACGAAATATAGTCTAAGGGGCAAGTAAGTATGACTCACGCTATGGGAATATTACAGGGACTTGGGACTTCCATCTCATCAATTACATACAACAAGCATAGAAGGGAATAAAGGGACTAAGGGAAGTCTTCCATAATTACATAAACATGATAGGATTCAAGCTTAAACACGCATTTCCATGTCCAACAAAACCTCTAAACCGAATGGAAAGGGTGTCAAAACATCTCACGGGCTCATCCTCAAAAGATAAGTATCCAAAAATATACAAGTAGTGGATATTGTCCTCAGAGTGGAGGACTTACCAATAGAAATCTCCAAATAATCTAACTAGCCACGTGGAGGAGGAGGATGGATATGAGCTTCGATCCCTACATGGTTAGATCATTTAGGCAAAGGAAATAGGCGTTAGTACATAGTACTAAGTATGGGGGGTGCAATGCAACAAGGAAACATAATCCTCAATTAAACGATATGCATAATCATAGTGAATTGATATAAGCTATATATGACATGAATGATCAATGCCTTATTCAAAACATACATAAGGATAGCTAGATCATAAATATAATCATACTTAGATGGGAAGGGACCATAACCGATAATTAAGACCAAATGAGCTACTACTTGGAATCCTGATATTCATTCCACACCGAATAAAGGAGTGATCTACTTTTCCAAGGTAAACCAAAAACTCACCTTATGGGAACTTCCCATTTTGGAAAGTGCTTCACAACCACCTTACGGGAACAATACCCTTTTTGGTTACCTTATGGGAACTCCCCCTTTTCGGTAGATTACAAAGTAAGATTCTTACGGGAACACCACCCTTTTCGAATAATAGAATGTAGAAGTATTACGTGAACTCTACCCTTTTTGGATATTAAGTGGCATGTACCTTACGGGAACATACCCTTTTCTGTTAATTATGTCACAAATAACTCATAACCTCTGGTGGCAACATTTATAAGGGACAATAGCTGCCTACCAAGGTCTTCTCGGTGCTAGGTCATAATCTCTAAGGAATATTCAAAACATATTTATAGCCTTAACATGCAAAGCATCATAATATCATAGTAATGTCATGGAGTAACTCATAAAACCAAAGATTCTTAAATACCAAATAAAGGGCCTCACATTATTCTTAACATTCATAACATTTTTGTGAGCTCGTGGCATGCTTAATAGCCTTTCAACATTTTCAATATTCACAATTCACATGTCTTACAATAAGACTTTCATAACATAGAAGCTTATCATATGACTTGATCAAAACATGGTGGGTGTATGTACATATGCTTAAAAGCATTCAATTCAAGAGTATAAGACATGGGAAAATTAAAAGCAAATCACTTGAAAGTCTTTCAAATCAACCCACCAATAATATAGTAAACCCCCAATTTGGTATCATGGAATCCAACTAAAATTTTTACAAATTCTTTCATAGTTTGCATAGTGTTTTTGGTAAACTCTTTCCTTCTAGTATACATTGATTGCAAATGGCATGAAGTGGAATTGAGGAAAGGATCCGGTCAGGTCAATTCGTAATTTAATTAGATCCTATGCCCCTTTTAGGCTTTCTAAGGTCTCCTAACTCCCCTAAATCAAACCCTAATCCTTTTTCATACATTTTAACATCTCCAATTCAACACTCCTCATTGCTCCTGATTGACTCTTCAATCCAACCGCTTCTCTCTCTAAAATTCTCTCTACTCTCTCTAACGGTAACAGTGAACTAACGGTAACTTTGCCTTGCTTATGGTGCGTGAGGCGTCGGTGGATGGAAATCGGCCATCGAACTTAAGCCAACATGATCATATACTCAAGGAACAAAACATTCAGAAGAATGATCACATAGATAATGCTCCTGGTTCAGAGATTCACGGTTCGAGTGTGACGGTCACTGGAACAAGTGGTGAGGATGAACTAGATAAGATATATGACACTACTTTTGTTAACCAGGAAAGAGGGCTGATTAATTCCAACATAGGAATGAAGGTAGCACCTATTGTGATAGTTGGAAATCAACCAAAAGAGCAACCCAGCGGAGAAGCACACAACAAGAGCCCCACTTCTGGGGAGAGATGACTGAAAGGAAGGATAATCATCAACAACAAATGATACTGAATAGAAAGAAGATCAAAAAAACTCGCCCCTTAATAATGAATCCATCTCGGGAAGAATGATGGAGAGAGTGAATCAAAATTCAACGTCAACAGAAGAATAAGGTTTGATCCCTAACCCCCATCTTATTAAAAATCTTAATCTTGCTCTTAACAATATAGAACAGCATGATCCACCAAAATCTAAGGATAATAAAGAGGATAGCTCTAGGGAAGGGACCCAAACATTGAAGAATGGAGGCACTGAGGATCAGAATGGTGCAATAGGAACGGGGAGGAATATTAAGCAACAACAAGATCGAGGGTTGAAAGATAGCATAAATGGCCATAACCAATTTCCTAAAATCTTTAATAACTTTGACAGAGTGAATCACAAAGTTCAAAGGAGCACCCAAGGCATGATTGCACCAAGCATACTCAGGTGCAAGTTACTCAGCAAGAAACCACAACCAACCAAGGGGATAATAAGAAGGGACAGACACTTGAACCTGCCCCTTACACTGTGATTCAAATATTTGCCAATAAACTGAGACTCGATATGGCTAAACAGGAGAGTCACATTGAACTTGAGCAGCCAAAGTATACATCAAAACAGGGTCTACCAGTAGTGATCTATAATAAGGAAGGCTATATGTAGAAATTAGTTGAGAATCTTAAATATACTTTGATTGGGAAATTCAGTAATACTATGCCAAAAGTGGAGTTAATTAGGAAGAATTTCATTTTGTAGACCCAACTGATAGGGGGCGTCAAAATAGCTCACTTCATTGCGAGGCATGTTTATATATACCTGGATAATGAAACTGACTATGTGATAGCACATTGAAGGCCATCTTATGAGGATTCAATCCTGGACCCCTACCTTCAAACCTGAGGAAGAGACATATATTGTTCCTATTTGGGTGACTCTCCTAGAACTGCCCTGGCATTGCTACAACAAAGCCTTTATTACTACCCTGTTAGCCCCCATTGGTAAGGTTTTATACCTAGATACTGCCTCAATCAAAAAAACAAGAGGAAGTATGGCCAAAGTTAAAGTTCAGATTGATATTACTAAGGAGAGGCCACCTCATGTGTGGATGGGATTTGATGAGAAATACCTAACTATAGGAAGATGGTAGTCCATCCAATATAAGGGTATATCAGACTATTGCCTCTATTGTAAACACCAAGGACATAGAGAACAAGTTTGCACCATTAGGAAGCTGGATAACGATTATAAGAACATCAATGATCTTGAAACAGCTAAAAGGAACAAATCACTGGAAGGAACTAGGGAAATAAATCAATCTGATGAAACCAAGAGGAATGCTGTAGAAATTCTAGAAAAGGAAACAGGTCAAAAAAGACAAGAAGGGGAAGCTAGGCAGTAGGAAGGACAATGGCAAGTCCAAGGTAGAAGGAATCAAAAGAAATCCATGAACCAAGGGCAAAAGGAAGAAAATCAAGACTCCCTTCAGAATCAGATGGACAAGAAAGAATAGCAGGTAGACAGAAGACCATTAGGTAAGAATTTAAATTCTAATTTGTCTCATCATTATGTTGATCTTGAATGCCAAGATCAGCCCACTAACCACCATGCAGAAGAGAAAGGAAGCAAGGAAGGAATAATCAGTAATAAAGAACAGAGGAATAAAGAGCAGCATAATGCAAAAATGAGGAAAGGGACTAATGAAAATCCCATCCAAGAAGGGGACATGAGAAATCAATAGAACCAAGACCAATTAGGTAAAATCCTTCCAAAAAAAGGAGGACAAGGTATTGACCTATCTCCCCATGAGAAGGATGTGATAGCATCTCTAGAACATCCTCTCATCCCCCTATCTATTTCTGGTAATTTGATTTTTTTGTATTCCCCTCCTTTGTCTCCACATAATAAAGTTGATGGAGATGAGGGTGGATTGAAGAAGTACCCTACTAAATTGTAGGAAGGGGTGCCTAACGTGGGAAATTTGACTCATGTTTTGTATGAGGTATCCACTAACCTTAGACAAGACTATAGAGCCTCTGCTACCCCTATGGCTACAAATCAAGATGAACTAAGTCCTATACAGAGATCTAATATGGGAGACATGGCTAAAGATCTGAGATCAGTGGCAAGTACCAGCTTTACTGGGAATATATCCAAAAAAACAAGTTAAGCAAAAAAAGAAGGGATGCCATAAAGAAAAGAATGAAAAAACAACAAAACCATAAAGAAGGTATTTCATGCAATGAAAAGGAAAATTGAACTGAAGGAATTAGTGAGGAGGACCAGGACTCTGAAAAAAATCTACTTGGGGTGAAAATCAGTTGGCCTTATCTATCCAGGATTCTCAAACTGAGGGGATCACACACACCCCTAGATGCTCTCTAGGATTGAATATTAAGGAATGTACTCTAAATACTGACCCTGTACTGCCTAGTGAGGAAGTTGATAAGTACCAAGTGGTGAACTCTGAGGAGGAATTTGATAAGGAAAATTTACCTATAAATGATGATGAGGAGGAGGAAGCTTGTGAGCATCTAATACAAGTTTTCAGTCCTTCGAATGACAAGGAGGTAGATGATAAGCTTCAAAAAGTTACAGACCAACAAGGGCTATCACCAAGGAACTTCCATCAGGAAAGAACTAGCAAGAAAAATAACAAGGCTATAAAGTCTGCCACTAGTGGCAGACCCAACACAAGTCTTTTTTCTTCTAGATCATCCTAATGATTAATACAATCACTTGGAATTCTAGGGGAATTAATACCCAGGGAGTAGTGGAAAGACTTAAAGCTCTCAAGAACATCTACAAACTTTCTGTGATCACCATTCTGGAGCCTTTCTCCAACATGTAAAAACTGGATAAGTTCAAAATGTAGTTGGCTATGGATAATGCTGTGAGTAACCCCAATGCAAAGATATAAGTCTTTTGGAATGAGGACATCAAGTGTGATATTTTGGAAGCTGATGAACAACATGTGACCTGTGCAATTCAACATCTTTAAAATATAATTACCTTTGTGTATGCCAAGTGTAGGGATTAGCTTAGGAGACCTCTCTGGGACAGAATGCTACATTTGGCTAATAGAAATAGCAACATCCCCTAGTGCATCATAGGGATCATTGAAGATTGTGGTTTACAAGACTTGGGTTTCTCAGGACAAAGCTATACATGGTCTAATAAGAGGGGAGTAGGATCCACAATTTGGAAGAGACTGGATAGGGGAATGATCAATGAGAAGTGGCTAGAAACCATTCCCCATACTAGCATCACTCATCTTCCCTATGTGGGTTCTGACCATTGCCCTCTACTTATGGAGATGCACAACAGACCTAATGGTCCTATCAAATATTTTAAATTTCTAAACTACTAGACTGACCAAGCCTCTTTCATGGACACAGTCTAGGATTGTTGGGACAAAGATGTTCCAGGAAATCCAATGTGGATTTTTCATCAAATGCTAAGAGAGCTTACTGCTACCTTAAGCAATTGGTGTAAGAACCAGTTTGGGGATATTCACTATAAGGTAAAGAAATATTAAGAAAGAATCAGGGAAGCAGAAGTGGATTTGATCAATTATAACACAGAGGATAAAAGGAGCTATCTCCATGAGCTTAATGTTGAATACATCATATTTCTTAAGCTAGAGGAGTCGATACTAAGACAGAAAACTCAGTTAAATTGGTTTAAGGATGGGGATGCAAACACCAGATGCTTTCATGATTTGAATAGGGGTAGATAGAGGAGGTTGTTCATTCATAGCATTCAAGATGAGGATGGAAACTTGCTTTAAGGGGATGACAATATAGATAAGAAAGCACTCCATCACCTTCAAAAGATCTTTATAGGGGAATAAAACCATATAGATGAGGAGGTGTTAGACTGCATTCCTAATATGATTACCCAGGACCAGTATTTTAAGCTTCAAACCCTCCCAAATCTTGAGGAGCTACATTAGTTGGTCCAGTCCTTGAGCCCCTTCTCAGCAGCAGACCCAGATAGGTTCAATGGTAAGTTCTATCAAGTTTGTTGGGAGATTATTAAGATGGATCTTCTGAGGGCAGTGCATTCCTTTTTCTATAGTCAGGTGATCCCTAAAAACTTTTCCCACTCCTGCTTAATCCTTATCCCTAAATCTAGTAATCTAGGCAGCTTCTCAGATTATAGACCTATTAGTCTCAGTAACTGCATTTGCAAGATTTTCTCCAAGATCCTTTCCTTAAGATTGGCCTCTATCCTTCCTAATCTCATCTCTAGGAACCAATTAAGATTCATTAAAGAGAGGAGTATTTCTGAGAACATAATGTTAGCACAAGAGATCATTCATCATATCAAGAAGCCTGTCGAGGGAGGGAATGTGGTTATTAAGCTTGATATGGCCAAGGCCTATGATAGGGAATCTTGGTCCTATATTTGTATTATCATGAAGAATATGGGCTTTGGGGAATAGTTTATTGATATGTCCTGGAGAATTATGGCTAACAACTAGTACTCCATCCTTATAATAGGGCCAGATATGGTTTCTTCCATTTAATAAGGGGATCCTCTCTCTCCTTCCCTGTTCATTTTATGAGCTGAGGTCCTCTCTAGAATGATAAAAACGCTTCACAATCATCCTACTTTTCAAGGTTTTTACATAGAAAAAAGAGGGCCTCAAATAAATCACCTGAGTTTTGTTGATGATATAATACTTTTCACCCCAGGCAGTATAGGCTCCCTAACCTTGGTCATGCAGGTCCTGGACTCCTATGAATATTGAATAAGAGTAAAAGCCATTTCATGGTCCCTTCTAACACTGATCAGACAGTGTGTGATAGAGTGACAGAGATAACTGGCTTCAAACAGAAAAAAGACCCTATCACTTACCTGGGGTACCCCCTGTACATTGGTAGACAAAGGATCATTTATTTTTCTAAAATGGTGTCTAAGGTGATTAACAAGATTTCTGGATGGGAGTCTAGGATCCTAAGCTTTGGGGATAAAGCTACCCTGATCAAACATGTGCTTTAATCCTTGCCTATACATCTGTTATCAGCTATATCACCTCCTTCCACCACCTTAAAACAAATTCAGAGTCTCTCAGTAGATTTCTTTTATTGAAGACTGGACCAAAAAAAGAAGTATCATTGGGCTTCTTGGAAAAGTCTAAGATTTCCCATGACAGAAGGGGGGATTGGTATTTGAAACATGGTTGATGTATGTAAAGCCTTCCAGTTAAGCATTGGTGGAACTTCAGAACCAAAAACTCTCTTTGGTCTGAGTTCTTGAGAGCTAAGTATTGCCAAAGAGCCAACCCTTTGACCAAAAAAGGGGACAAAAGGGATTCCCTGATATGGAAGCACATGATGTATAAAAAACATCTGATTGAACCTTATATCCAATGGAAAGTTTACTTAGGGAACTGCTATTTTTGGTGGGATGATTGGTTGGGAATAGGTCCTCTGGCTCAATTCATTGAGGTTAGTTGCAGATTGAACAACATCAAAGTGTTTGACTTTATACAGAATAGGTAATGGGATCAGGAGAGGGTTATGGATATTGTCCCACACCAATACATTGGACTCATACTTAAACCACAATACAAATTATCAATGGCATACTTGATAAGCCTATTTGGAAACTCAATACTAATGGAGATTTTTCAATATCCTCAGCTTGGAATTTGATAAGGGAGAAAAGGGACCAGAATAGCATCAACAAGCTTACTTGGCATAAGACCATACCTTTCAAGTGTTCCTTTCTGCTATGGAGGACTATGAGAGGTAAATTACCTACTATTGAAAAACTGATCAGCTTTGGATATGATCCCAACCAATGCTACTGTTGCTCCAACCGTGGATGGGATAAAATTGATCGTATTCTTCTTAATGGTTCCTTTACCAGGAAAATTTAGATATATTTTATTGGTTTCCTGAGCATCAACACAGATGTGAGCCCTCTAAGATAGTATGTAAGGAAGTGCTAGAAAACTAAATATACTAATGAGGCTCATAGATTGGTACTGCAGGCTGCCCTAATCTTCATCTGCTGGAACTTATGGAAGAGTAGATGCTCAGCAAAATATGATGGCATATCCCCTAACTCAGCTAAGATCAAATATATGGTGGCCAGGGACATGTTAATGTTTATGAGGACAGCCTTCCCTTACATATATTGGCCTTATGGGTGGAAATATCTTACTATTCAGGTTGAAAAATGCTACCATAATATCAGAATCACTCCAGTTTAGTGGACTAAGCCACTGGATCAATGGGTCAAACTAAATACTGATGGCAGTGCTTTAAGAATTCCAGGGAAAATAGGTGCAGGAGGCATTGTGAGAGATAGACTTGGGAACCATATCATTACCTATGCCTACCCCTTGAGACAGGGAACTAACCAGCAAGCAGAAAGCCAGACAACAGTTATAGGGATAAGATGGTGTGTCCATATAGGCTACAACAAAGTGTAGTTGGAGGTGGATGCTGAAATGTTCAGCTCCTAGATCAATCATACCGTTGCCCCTCCCTGGAGGATACAGACTGAGTTAAACAAGATTCAATATTACAGGTCACAAATTCAGGAATTCAAATGTCATCACATTCTGAGAGAAGCCAACCAGGTGGCTAACTCTCTAGCTAAATATAGTCAACAGATCAACAATCCTCAGGTGTTCTATGATGCCAAACATCTACCAAAAGAAACTAAAGCATACCTGCAAATGGACAAAATGCATATTATCACATTCAGAAGAAGACAAATGAAAATAATAAAGAAACCTCCTTGAACAAGCAAAGGCACATCACCTCCAGGAGATCTCCTGTTCAAAAGCTGATCCAATAAGCTATTAACAAGATAGTGAATAAGATTAGGCCTAGGTTTTATTTCCTTTTAATTATTTAAGGGGAGAGTCTCCCTTGTTTACTGCTTTCCTAGAATAATTGTAAAGAGAGGAGTCCTCTCTTAGGATTTTTCTTGGTTTGCTTTATTAGATTTAGGGGCTAGTGGCTGATCAAGCTAGGTTAGCCATAGAGTACCATCTTAGCGAGGAGGTAAGGTTGATGTCCCCCTACATGTATTTTCTTTTATTTATTTATGTTAAAGCATGGGGGTGTAGCTTAGCCCCTGACCCACTTAAAAAAAACACTCTCCAATTCTCTCAATCCTCTTGACCTCCATTGATGAAAGCTTGAATAAATTTGGAAAAATTTAACTCTCTTGCAATTCCATCCAATTCTCTTAATTAAACTCAATGTATGTGGGTTTGATTCATGGATTTTCTTTCATCCATGAAGACCCAAGAACCCCCTTCTTTAATTTATGAATTTAAGCTTCGTTTAATTATGGGTTCTTTAATTCTTGATAAATTTCATTGCATTGAGCTGTGCTCTGTAGAAATTAGGTGATTTAATGATGATTTAAGTTTGAATTTTATAAAATGCATGAAAGTTCTTGAAGGATCAATGTGCATGTCCCTTTAATGGTTTAATATGCATCGGTAAATTGTATTATGTTTTAAATTGGGATTTTATCATGGATTATGTTGAATTATCTATTGAATTGTGGTTTAAAGTTTGAATTCTCCATTACCCATGCACTTGATCTCTAATTCATGGCATATGCATTGAAGAATAGTTATGATAAAACTCTTGTTAAGGGCATGATCCTCTTCTTATGATATGATATAATAAGGCTTGTGATCACATAGTCTTTTGTTATAGCTCTTTGAGCATTATGGGTGCTTGCACCACTTTGATATGTTATGAAGGCTTGATATGATAAGGTATGTAGATGAGCTACTCCTATTGCATTGATATGGAAATGATTATGAAAACTCTTGTTGGCTTTTAGCCTAAGTATGGATGTGGATTTGATCATGTTTTGGTTTGGCTAATGATGCATGGTTTTGAAAAGAATGTCAACTCTCCATTTTGAGAAGCTTTCATGGACATATATATATGTATTCCCGTGAGATGAGGCTTAGTACCGAGGGATTGGAGTTGGGGTAGACTAGCTCCAAGGGTCCATACTCCTTTCCGTCAAACCATCTGCCAACATGGGATATCTCCCTAGATTGGGATTGACTTGTTATGTATCCCTTTTTTGAAGGGTTGACTAGGGATCTACCTGGAAAGTAGTCTAGATCCAAGTAGTAGCTCGCTCGGGTCTCCTTCGGTGTCGGTTGAGGCAACATCCTTGCTATGATATGACCTTAGGTTGCATTTCATGCATCATGGCATGGAATATTATTATATATATTCCTTTTTGCTATGTGCATTCCTTTCGTATCACTTGTCCCCTTGTCATCTTGTTTGGTCATTCTGTATTGTCATATGCATTGCATGTCTGCATACTTAGTACATATTTTATGATAACCCATACTCTTTATCTATCTGTTCTAACCATGAAGGGACAAGTGACGACTTTTATATTCTGGTGGACGACGAGTGACATCCTTGGAGTTATTAGTTTGTGGTGAGCCCTTTTGTTCAACAGCAATAGCCACCTTCTATATTTCTTGTATTTGTTTATTTTTTTATTTCATGTATTGAGGGTGAGCCCCAAACTATGTCGAGGCCCATCTCTTTCTTATATAGAGGCTATGTTGGACACACATTAAACTCTTGCACATTGTATTATATTTTATTAGGATATTATGACTATTGGGATTTGTTATGGAAACGATGTTCCATTTATGATTATGCTTATGTTTATAGGATTGAGAATGTTGGGAATGTGCTTATGTGGAAAGTCCCCAAACCCGATATGCCCCCATAGCTTGAGTCCTACTTACCCGCCCCATAGAAATACTTTCTATGTGCTATGTGATTCATGCTGATCTCATTCCCGGCAACATCCCCATAGCTTGAGTCCAAAGCCCCGTCTCCCCTAGAATTATGTGTTATGTGTTTACTTTTTCTATTCTTCTGGACCGATGATGTGTGTGATGATGCTATGATGGCTTGATCGAGGAATTTTGATTTCTCCTTTGCCATGTCACATCTAGGCCCCCTATCCGGGTTGTGACAAAGATGGTATCAGAGTCCTAGGTTTGTAAATAATCCTCAGAGTCCAACATGCCGCGTCAAGAAGAGTTTTGTTCATGGGTGTGATGCGCACCATACCTATGAGTGAGAGGCTATGATGATGTTTTAGGAACTTGTCACTTCATTGTCCCTTGTGTCGTGCCTTGTATTGTTTATGAGATTCCCTAAACTCTTGGTTCTGGTCGCTTTTTCTTAACATGACTCCTAGAAGAGCTCTCTTCCCCTGTCAAGCTCCGGAATTTAAGGAAGAAGACCCTCGGGCACTGGTAGAGGAGCAGGTATCTCATGTCGAGTTTAGGAATGTGATATCTATGTTAGCCCAAGTTGTGTCCAACATAGCTCAGCCAATCAATCCCATGACTGTTGGTACTCTAGCTTCTAGAGTGAGGGAGTTCACCCGGATAAACCCTTTTCGGAGTTCTATGGCTCAAAAGTAGATGAAGATGCTCAAGAGTTCATTGATGAACTCACTAAGGTGTTGACTATCATAGGGGTGAGTTCGAAAGAGAAAGCCGAGTTGGCCGCATATCAATTGAAAGACGTGGATAAAGTGTGGTACAACCAATCGCTAGTTGAGAGGATGGTTGATGTCAAGGTTAATTGGGAAGAGTTCAAAATGGCCTTCCTTGACCGGTTCTTTCCTCTTGAGATTAGAGAGGCCAAAATGACTGAGAATCTACAACAGGGTGGTATGACTGTGAGGGATTATGCTCTCAAATTTATTAAGCACTCCGAGTATGCTCCAATGCTTGTATTTGACCCCCGTGCAAGAATACACAAGTTCATCTCTAGTGTCTCTGATTTGGTTGTGAAAGAGTGTTGTACGGCTATGCTTATCTGAGATAAGGACATTTCAAGGCTCATGACTTATGCTGAAGAAATCGAGGTTGAAAGGCTTAAGGAAAGGAGGGTGAGTGAAGCTAAGAGGGCCCGGCTTGAAGGTGGGTTCTCTAACTCTAAGAGTAGTAAAGGGTTTGGACAATTTCAATAAGGCCAAGGTTCTGATATGAGAGTTACTAATCTAAGGGTGCCTCCTCCTAAGGTACAAGTTGGGGATGGTCCCCGATTTTCTCATTGTGCTCAATGTGGTGGTAACGACATGGGTGAATGTAGGAGAGCTACGGGTGCTTGCTATGGGTGTGGTAGTTTGGACCACAAGATCTCTAATAACCTAAACAATGTGAAGAAGGATCAAGAGACTCCCAGTTATCAAGGGCATCCGAAGGCCCCGGTTGGTGGTGCTCCTAGAAATAACTAATTTTATGCTCTTCATCCCACCAAGAGGTGGAGGAAGCTTCGGACATCATGACTGGTCTGTTAAAAATCTTTTATTTTGATGCTTATGTTTTACTTGATCCGGGTGAAAATTTATCTTTTGTAACTCCTCTTTTGGCTGTTAAATTTGGTTTGAGTCCTCAAACTCTGAGGGAACCTTATTCGGTGTATACTCTCGTGGGTGACTCTATTGTTTCCTGGAAAGTGTATCGGGGTTGTCCGATCTCTGTGTTGCATAATGTGTTACCTAGTGACCTTGTAGACTTGAGATCTATGATTTTGATATCATTTTTGGAAAGGATTGGTTACATGCATCATATGCCTCGGTTGATTGTAGTACTAGGCAAGTTAAATTTCAAGTTCCTAATGAACGCGTGTTGGAATGGAAGGGTAGTGATTCCATGGTTAAGGGTCATTTTATTTCCTACCTCAAGGCCTTGAACATGATTTGTGAGGGGTGCATTTATCATATTATGCGGGTTAGAGATGTGGAGGGTGAGTCACCTAAGCTTGAATTAGTTCCGGTGGTTAATGAGTTTCCCAATGCGTTTCCCGAGGACTTACTGGGTATCCCTCCCAATAGAGAAAGAGATTTTGGCATAGTTCTCCTTCTGGATACTCAACCTATTTCTATCCCTCTTTATCATATGGCCCCGATGGAGTTGAAGGAATTGAAGGATCACTTGAAAGATTTGTTAGAAACGGGTTATATTAGGCCGAGTATCTTACCTTGGGGTGTTCCCGTGTTGTTTGTGAGAAAGAAGGATGGGTCGCTCCGAATGTGTATTGATTATCGGCAATTGAACAAGGTGACCATTAAGAATAGGTACTCGTTGCCTAGAATTGATGATTTGTTGACCAATTTCAAGGAGCTACTCACTTCTTCAAAATAGATCTTCATTTGGGTTATCACCAATTGAAGGTGAGGGAGTGTGACATTCCCAAGATGGCCTTCTGAACTTGTTATGGTCACTTTGAGTTTGTGGTGATGTCGTTTGGGTTGACTAACGCTCCAGCGGTGTTTATGGATCTTATGAATCGGGTGTTCAAGTCATTTCTTGATAATGTGTGGTGGTTTTATTGATGACATCTTGATTTACTCTCGTAGTGAGCAAAAGCATATGAATCACTTGAGATTGGTGCTTCAAACTTTGAGGGTGAAGCAATTGTATGCCAAGTTTAGCAAGTGTGAGTGTTGGTTGGGAGAAGTTGTTTTTCTTGGTCATGTGGTGTCTGGTGATGGCATCAAGGTTGATCCTAAGAAAATCAAAGCGGTGAAGGATATGCCTAGACCGTTGACTCCTTTGGATATTCGAAGCTTCCTTGGTTTAGTCGGTTACTATAGAAGATTTGTTGAAGGGTTTTCTTCTATAGCATCTCCGTTGACCAAGTTGACTCAAACAAAGGCCAAGTTTGTGTGGTCAAATGAATGTCAAAAGAGTTTTCAAACTTTGAAGGACCAACTTACATCAGCTCTAGTTTTGACTTTGCCAAAGGGGTTAGATGGGTTTGAGGTATATTGTGATATGTCACCTATTGGTTTGGGTTGTGTGCTTATGCAACATGGTAAGGTGATAGCTTATGCGTCCCAACAATTGAAGGTGCATGAACAAAATTATCCAACCCATGATCTTGAGTTGGCAGCGGTGGCATGTGCCTTGAAAATTTGGCGTCATTATTTATATGGGGTTCATGTGGATGTCTTCACCGATCACAAGAGTTTGCAATATGTGTTCACCCAAAAAGACCACAATTTGAGGCAAAGGAGATGGTTGGAACTTCTCGAGGACTGTGATATGAGTGTCCTTTATCATCCCGGCAAAGCTAACATTGTGGCGGATGCCCTTAGTAGACTCTCTATAGGAAGTGTAACTCATGTGGAAGAGGGGAAAAAGTAGATAGTGAAAGATGTGCACCGTTTGGCTAGGTTGGGTGTGAGGTTAGCCAAATCCGACAATGTTGACATTCTTGTTCAAGGTGGATCTGAGTCTTTCTTGGTGGTTGAAGTTAAGAAGAAACAAGACCTAGATCCTTCCCTAGTAGAGTTGAGAAAGTTGGTAGCCAATAGGATGATTGAGGTTTTCTCCCAAGGGGGAGATAGTGTGCTACGGTACTAAGATTGTTTGTGTGTTCCGGATATTGATGACTTAAGGGAGATTATCATGAAAGAGGCTCATCATTCTCAATATTATATTCATCAGGCATCTACCAAGATGTACCGAGATTTGAGAGAGTTATATTAGTGGCATGGTATGAAGAAGGACATAGCCAAGTTTGTGTTGAAATCTCCTAATTGCCAATAAGTAAAAGTGGAACATCAAAGAACCGGTAGTTTGACACAAGATTTTAAAATTCCTACTTGGAAGTGGGAAGATGTGAACATGGACTTTGTGGTTGGGCTACCCCGTACTTGGAGATAATTTGATTCTATATGGGTTGTGGTAGATGGAATGACTAAGTCAGTTCACTTCTTACTGGTTAAGACTACCTATAGTGCCGAGGAGTATGCTAAACTGTATATTCAAGAGTTGGTGAGATTGCATGGTGTGCCAAGGTCTATCATATTAGATCGTGGTACTCAATTTACTTCTCATTTTTGGAAGTCTTTTCAAAAGGGACTTGGTTCTAAGGTCAAGTTGAGCACCGCATTTCATCCTCAAACCAATGGGCATGCCGAAAGGACCATTCAAACCTTGGAGGACATGTTGAGGGCTCGTGTCTTAGAATTCAAAGTAAATCAGGATGATCATCTACCGCTCATTGAGTTTGCTTACAACAATAGTTTTTATGCAAGTATTAGTATGGCTCCATTTGAAGCTTTGTATGGTAGGACGTGTAGATGTCTGATTGGTTGGTTTGAAATAGGTGAGGCGGCCTTGTTAGGCCCAGATTTGGTTATTCAGGCCATTGAGAAAGTGAAATTGATTAGGGAGAGATTAAAGACGGCACAAAGTCACCAAAAGTCTTATTTGAATGTTAGGAAGAGGGATCTTGAATTTTATGTTGGTGATTGGGTGTATGTGAAAGTGTCCCCCATGGAAGGCATCATCCATTTTGGAAAAAAGGTAAGCTAAGCCCCCAATACGTCGGACCTTTTGAGATTTTAGAACGGGTTGGCAATGTGGCCTATAGGTTGGATTTGCCTACGGACATAAGCTCCATTCATCTAGTATTCCATGTGTCTATGTTGAGGAAGTTGGTTGGTGATCTTAAGGCCATTACACATTTGGAGGGTGTGACGGTTGAGGAGAATTTGACCTATGAAGAGGTGTCGGTTGAGATCTTTAATAGGCAAGTGAAGCGGCTTCGCAACAAGGATGTAGCTTTGGTCAAGGTGCTTTGGAGGAACTAAGATGTGGAGAGTGCAACATGGGAAGCAAAGTGGGACATGATCGAGAGATATACCTATCTATTCTAATCTACTCAAGTCCCTCGAGAATTCAAGCCAAAGCCGAGGCCAAGTGATGCCTCACGGGCAAGTTCACAGACCGTGAACCGTTGAACGGCAACTATAGGCCTTCTGTGAAGCACTGTGTTCAGTGATTTAGTCCATTTCATTAATGGTTAATTTGTAATTTAATTAGATCTTATTCCCCTTTTAGGCTTTCTAAGGTCTCGTAACCCCCCTAAATCAAAGCCTAATCCTCTTTCATTCATTTTAACACTCTCCAATTCTCTCCAAAATTCTCTCAATCCTCTTGACTTCCATTTGATGAAATCTTGAAAAAATTTGGGGAATTTATCTCTCTTGCAATTTCATCCAATTCTCTTAATTAAACTCAAGGTATGTTATATTGATTATGACTTTACTTTGAGGGTGAGCCCGGGATATGTCTTGGCCCTCGCTCTATTCTAGACTAGAGGCATTATTGGACACTATGGAGTTCTTCGTATGAGTATGTTTTACGTATACTTGAGATACTATGGTTAAGTATTGTGTATGTATATGATGATTATGCTTATGTTATTATGATATGTTTATGAGAATGTGCTTATATGGAAAGTCCTTGGAACCTTCTTGTCCTCATAGCGTGAGTCATACTTACCCGTCCCTTAAAACGTATTTGTTATGTGTTATATGATTCATGAAAATCCCTTCCCCCATGATATCCCCATAGCTTGAGTCCAATGTTCTGTAATCCCTTAGAATTATGTGTTTACATATTTAAATTATGCTCTTCCGAACCAATGGTGTGTAAAATGATGCTAAGAGGCTTGTTTGAGGACTCTCAGGTTCTCATTTTCCATATAATGCCTACTCCTGAGTCATGACAATAAAAAAACATTGTGATAAGTAAAGGCACTGTGCAAAAACAAATTGAGTCTAAAGAACCCTAAAAGGTCTGAGAAGGGAGAAAAAAGAGCGAATAAAGGAAAATATGGGTTGGTAGGACAAAAGTGTAGAAAACATCCAGTATCAAGGAGGGTCATTAGTCACTATATCTCTAAAACATCATACCAAAGCCCCCTGAGCCTACGTTATAAGCCTAGAAAGTCCATATCCTAGTCCAACTAGTTGAAGGTGTAAGTCGTGAGTATAGGGCCAAGCCTATGGTATTAGTCACATTATTTGAATATCGTTTGTGAGAGTGAGTGGTGTAGTATTATCCCAAGTACTCAATCTTAAAATATCATTATGAGTGAGGAATGGGACTTTTTTGTGAGGGAACTTACATTGCATTGTTAATGTCTGACTATTTTAATGATTGTTGCTTATTTGTGGTTGCATAGCTTATCATAATTGCACTGTTGAATTTGTTGATCTGTGTTGGTTTGCTGGATAACTATCTGATATGGATTTCAAATATGGTGTGGGTGTCTGTGTTGGATTTTGATTTAGTTTTTGGTATTGGGTTGGAGTCTTTATGTTTCTATACTGCTTATCTAGATTGAGTTTATTGCTTGAGGACAAGAAATAATTTTAAGTTGACGGTGTTGATGTGCTGTCGAAATGCAGCACTTTTGATGCTTAAAACATAGAATTTTGTCTGTTCTAAATGCGATAGTAGTAGGTTTGATTGGGTTTTCGTGTTTGTTTTGTAGGATTACATTGTTCGCAAAATTTTGGGAAAATATGTTGAAGTTATTGATTTTTGGTGATACACGGAACCCTCTACTGGTCATGGAAGAGTTCACGAGTTGTGGAGAGGGTCTCATATCAATTTCTAGTGAGGGGTGCAAACATGAAGTCAACTCTACGAGAAGGATCCACGAGCTGTACAACTATGTATGAGTAGTAGTGTGATCATCGTGCCGCATGGATCAAAAACTGGAGAGGTGCAAAAATATCATCAGACGAAACATCCCACGGGCTATAGAATCTTACATGGACTATGGTATGGTTTTTTAGAAGCTAACTCTAGAACACTGCAAGAGTCCACGAAACCTCGATCAATGGGTTGTAAAGTAGGATACAAGTCGTGAAAGGTCTCGTGAAGCTTACTGACATAATTTTCCTAAGTCATTTTAGTTTTGTATTTTACATACTATAAATAAGTTTTTAGGTTATTTTTCATAGGAAGAAGAAGTTATCACATAGTTTTTAACGAGTTCTTAGATAAAACACTCAGGATTTAGTATATTTTGAGAGGAAAAATATTATCTTGTGATTCTAATCGAAGAGTTGGATTTTGTGTTCTCAATTTCTCTTTGTAAGTGCTTAATTATGCTTCTCTACTTCATAATTTTTGCATTTATACTGATCATGCATAGCTAAATCCACAATTAAGGTTGTGGGAACCATGATGAACTAGCAAGGTAAAATCGAATAACGTGTAATTCACGGAAGGTGTGTTAGGGCGTATTAATTATTCTCTTCCCTTTGATTGTTTTTTAATGGGTAGACAATGTTAGAACTCGCCTAGTATTACTTGTTGAATCAAGAACAGAACTAATAGGAAAAGACATAATTAACAGGATTTGATTAAGATGTTCTCATCTAATCAACCAAACTGGATCAAGGGGAGGTTGTACTGGAACTAAAAGTAAGGATTAGTATAGACACACCATAGAGATGAATCAAGTTACGGGGTAAAATTTACCTATTTGTTAGATCAAAGACTTAGCTTAACCTATCTTATTATCCTACACCTATCCACCAGAAGAAAATTGCATGTATCAAATAGCACCGAGTTAGGAATTCATGGGGGTCATATCACCCTAGTTAGATTTTCTTCTGATTGTTCATCTCTTGCATTAGTTTAGGATTAATACATTTTAATTTGCAAAACTCCTCTTTCTTGGGAGATAAGTAGGTTAATCAATCTTGAATTGCATTGAATTAATTCTAGAGTCTACCATATTCCCTGTGAGTACGATCCTAACCTCGGTTAGGTTATATACTTGACGATGGCTTTACCTCAAAAAAGAGGTATGACTTGGGCGACAACACGCACAAGGCTACGTCTCAGTTGTCGATAGTTGTTGTATAGGCCTACTTAGTCTTTGTCACATGGTATCATGGTTCATCACATTGGTTAATTTAGTTGAGGGTTGTGGAATTCTCTAGACTTGTTACTTCCCCTATATGAGTTTTGATTTTCTAGACTTCTTGTAGTTCTTTATATTTAAGCCATTTAGATTTGTAGTATTTCACTTAGTCGGCCGATGATGCCTACTGAGGCTTGAGAATTATTTAGGAGACTTTCATGAGCATTAGCTACTTTGGGCGTTTTGCAGTCTCCTTCTGTTTTGACGACCATCTATTGTATTCAGATGTTGGCCTTGTACTCTATAGTTATGACTGTTATTTATAGGAGTATTGCTTGTCATTTATATTATGGTTATTATTATAAATGTGTCTGGGTGCATGTTTGTGTCTATTGTATCTTTGTACAGTTGACTTCCAGGTTCTAGGTAGGTTGTGTTGGTTTATTCAGTTGTGAGTAGTATATCTATTACTAGTATTTCAGGATAGATACCCTAGGGTTGGGTAATTGGCTTGCTTGTAGGTGAGATCTAACAGGTGTCTTCATAACCAAGACCGGGTCGTGACAAGATGGTATCAGAGCTTAAGGTTTACTGGTCTCATCTATACAGAGCTACTGTCTAGTAGAGTTCTATAGATGGATGGGGAAATGTCCATGTCTTATATCTAGGAGGCTACAGGATGTTTAGAAAACTTCCTGTGTTATTGATTTTGGTCATGTGATATTGTCAATTGTCCGTTGACTTCCTGAAATTTGATTTTATTCTCCCTTTTGTACGTATATTGTGTAGAGGTCAGACTCTAAACCGAAGTAGGGCTTTAGGTTTGTACCAACCCGAAAATTTTCGAACCTCTTCATGGTTGGTCTGGTATAGTGTTGGACTAATCATGGTTGCATTTTGGTAGTCATGGGTTGTATTTAAGTGGCCGAATTCAAAACAGAGAGATTGGTGACATAGTGAGGCCAATTGGGACAATGTACTTTGAAAGAACATAAATTTTGGTACGGGATGAATTGTTTGGTCTTCTACATATCCAATTGAATCTATTTGAGTTATCTTCTCAACGCAACTGGTTTCACTCAATTTGGAGTTCGTATGAGAAAGTTATGGCCAAAACAGTGAGACTGCCCGTAATTGGAAGGACGCTGGAAACGAGATTCTGGAAATGGACTGAGGGCTGGACCACGGACCGTGTGAGGATCCACGGTCCATGGGGGTGCTCGTCTGATGATCCAGTGAACCCCTGGTGGCCAGGACCCAAGCCATGGACCAAGGCATGTCTCACGGACCACCCCACGATCTATGAGCCACTTCACGGCCCGTGAGGATTTCCGTGGAGTGGGGTAGAGAGTTGTTCATCTTTTGAGGCTGGACTCTGGGCCAAGTGTATCTCTACGTACCAGTACACGGTCTGTTTACAGCCACATGGTCCATGAGTCCCTCCGTGAAGTGTTCCAGAAAGTCCCCCGAGAGTTCAAGCCAAAGACGAGGCCAAGGCAAGTCAGACGGTCCAGTACACGGAACGTGTACCAGTTGACGGGCACTGTAGCCCTTCTGTGAGACCCTGTTACAGTTAATTAGTCCATATCATTAATGGTTGATTCGTAATTTAATTAGATTCTACCCTTTTAGGCTTTCTAAGGTCCCCTAAACCCTCTAAACCTAATCCTAAACCCTTTTCATCCATTCTAACACTCTTCAATCCATTTTGAAATTCTCTCAAACCTCTTGACCTCCATTGATGAAAGCTTGAAGAAACTTAGGGAAAATCATCTTGGTGGTGAAATCCTTCAATTCTCTTGGTCAATGTCAAGGTATGTGGGTTTGATTCATGGATTTCCTTTCATCCATTAAGACCCAAGAACCCTCCTCTTTAAAATTTGATTTTTAGATTTCTTTAAGGTTGGGTTCTTTAAATTTTGAAGTATTTAATTGATTGGGATTTTGTGTTGTAGAAATTAGGTGATTAAATGTTGATTTAATCTTGAATTATATGAAGATTTAATTGTTTTGATGATGATCAAGTTATGCATGTCTCCTTTTCTCTTGAACTATGCATGGGTAGTTTCTAAATGATGATTTGAAGGTTGATTTAACTTGAATTTATCATGAATTACTCTTGATTTGAATTTAAAGTATGAATTCTAGTATCCATGCTATTCTCATTGTTCCTCGTGACATTTGCATGCATGACCATGGGTTTTTGATGAAATTTGATGTGGGCTAAGTCCCAAACATGTTTATGACTATGATTTTGAACAAGTATGGGTTTGACTAAGTTGTGATCAC
>JBCEWC010002017.1:0-2500 GCA_038996855.1 Solanum aculeatissimum
CCTAATCAGGAATAGAGGTAAAATACAAGCAAAAGGGATCCGTAGGAAAAAAGAAAAGCGATTATCCAAAACTTCTGATTCTTACTACAAGCAGAATTTATGTCACCAAACGTCATTTTTATCAGTTTTTTTGTCACGATGATATGAATTACTGCTCACTACAAATAACTGAATCTAGTGCTGTACTTTAATTTACAAATTTTTTTTAAGTCAAGGAAAGGAAACCGTGGAGCTGAAATAACTCACACAGAACGCCTTTTAAAAGATTACGTGGTACGATTGGATCGAATAAGCCCTTATGGAATGAATACTCAGCCGCTTGTGAACCGTCGGGTACTGTCTTATTCAATGTTTGTTCAATTACTCTTTTACCCGCAAATGCAATGTAGGCATTAGGTTCAGCAATAATGATATCTCCCAACATACCAAAACTGGCTGTAACTCCACCGGTTGTAGGAGATGTAAGAATTGATACATAGAATAATTTTTTATTTAATTGATAATTATATAAAGCAGAAGATATTTTAGCCATTTGCATCAAGCTCAAACTTCCTTCTTGCATGCGTGCTCCTCCAGAAGCACATACAATAATAACAGGTAGAGATTGATTAGTAGCATATTCGATCAAACGGGTGATTTTCTCGCCTACTACGGATCCCATACTCCCTCCCATGAACTGAAAATCCATGACCCCAATTGCTACGGGAATACCATTTAGTTGACCTATGCCTGTTTGAACAGCTTCAGTTAAACCTGTCTTTCTTTGATAAGAATCAATACGATCTCTATAAGGTTCCTCCTCTGAATGAAATTCAATGGGGTCCGTCGAGACCATATTCTCATCCAGAGGATCCCAAGTACCCGGGTCAATCAAAAGTTCGATTCTCTCTGAACTACTCATTTTCAAATGATATCCACACTGTTCACAAATATTCAGTTTTGATTTAAAAAATTTTTTATAATTTAATCCATAACAATTTTCGCACTGAACCCATAAATGTCTGTATTTTTTATTTATATCAAAATCATTAGATCTTCCTCTTATATTGAGATCAGTGCTATTAACACTAGTTCTCATATTAGAATTCCTACTTTCACTATCACTTATACTTTCATTACAAATGAAACTATAAACATAACTGTCACTGTAATTATTGGTCCCGCCTGAAATATAACTATCAATACTGATTTCAAAACGCAGATAACTATCAATGCAACTATTAATGTGATTATTCCAATTAGATTGAGTATTGTACATGTAATGATAATAGTAGCGATTACTACTTTTAGATCCACTACTCATATAACTAGAATTCATATAACTAGAAAAATAACTTTCTAGTTCATTCAGAAAAGTACTATCATTGTCAACCTCAAAAATCTGATTTTCAATATCAAAATATATAGAATAACTGTCCCCATTACTATCCTTAACTAAAAAAGTGTCGTCAGAGATGAAACTCCAAATGTCTATGATATCAAAAAAATGCTCAACACTGCTGAAATTACAACTTCCACCATCACTCCAACTGGAAACGTTTTTATCCATATCATTTATAACAGGGTCTTCGCTTCCACTGGTATATCTAATAGGACTAAGACTATCCATCAATTTACTTAGCCTATACTTGTGTTCTAACTCCTCGTTAGAGAACATCGAATTGAACCACCACTTTTCCATAGAGTCTTCCCGCGCCTTAAAAATATAATAGATGAATAGTCATTCGATGAATAATTATTTTACTATTTGATTGGGTATCAGAATTAAACATTGGATCCAGCCGTTTGGATCGTTAACTAATACGAATGAGTATTGAATTGAAAGAAATAATTATCTTTTGTGTTGTGGAAATCTGGGGTATCATTTCAATATATATTATGTATGATTTATATGATTTATGATTTAAATGATGGAATCTTTTCCTCAATTATAAAAAAAAAGAGAAAAAAATATAAGTAAGGGTTTCTTCTCATATCGTGTACAAATTCTCATCGAAAGTAGAGAAATACTTGTTTCCTCTGGTAAAGAATTCATTCTCGTATAATATAAATAAGTTTCCATAGGAACACGGAACGAAAAAGACAATATACAGGATCAGTAGAAGACACCCTCCCTTGGCTTGAGCTATGGTCTGAAATCTGGTACATAAAATAATCTACCAATTCCAAGGATCCATAGGATTTTTTATGGATCCAACAAATAAGAAAAAGAAGTATTTAGCTGTTTAGCCTTAGATCTTATCTTGTATTTAGATCTTGTATATATGGATTGTAGGTAAGGTCCCTGCCCCTGTGCATTCTGTATATATTGATATATAAAAAAAATATATGCAAGCAAATACATAAGGATGCTCATTCTTTTCGGCTCAATCCTTTTTTAGTAAAAGATTGGGCCGAGTTTAATTGCAATTAGGAGAACAAACAGGAATTACTGAATTACGCAAGCTTATTTATCTAGCTTATCTACTGGTTCGAATTCGAATTTGATCTCTTTCCAAAC
>JBCEWC010002017.1:5000-10000 GCA_038996855.1 Solanum aculeatissimum
TTGATAATTTAGGTCCTGTAGATACTCGAACAACATCTCCTATTCATAGATCCGCACCTGCCTTTATACAGTTAGATACGAAATTATCAATCTTTGAAACAGGGATTAAAGTAGTGGATCTTTTAGCCCCTTATCGCCGTGGAGGAAAAATCGGACTATTTGGGGGAGCTGGAGTGGGTAAAACAGTACTCATTATGGAATTGATCAACAACATTGCTAAAGCTCATGGGGGTGTATCCGTATTTGGTGGAGTAGGCGAACGTACTCGTGAAGGAAATGATCTTTACATGGAAATGAAAGAATCCGGAGTGATTAATGAACAAAATATTGCAGAATCAAAAGTAGCTCTCGTCTATGGTCAGATGAATGAACCGCCGGGAGCTCGTATGAGAGTTGGTTTGACCGCCCTAACTATGGCGGAATATTTCCGAGATGTTAATGAACAAGACGTACTTCTATTCATTGACAATATCTTTCGATTCGTCCAAGCAGGATCAGAAGTATCTGCCTTATTAGGGAGAATGCCTTCTGCAGTGGGTTATCAACCTACCCTTAGTACAGAAATGGGTTCTTTGCAAGAAAGAATTACGTCTACAAAAGAAGGATCTATAACTTCTATTCAAGCAGTTTATGTACCTGCAGACGATTTGACTGACCCTGCTCCTGCCACGACATTTGCACATTTAGATGCTACTACCGTACTATCAAGAGGATTAGCTGCAAAAGGCATTTATCCAGCAGTAGATCCTTTAGATTCAACGTCAACTATGCTCCAACCTCGGATCGTTGGCGAGGAACATTATGAAACTGCGCAAAAAGTTAAGCAAACTTTACAACGTTACAAAGAACTGCAGGACATTATAGCTATCCTTGGATTAGACGAATTATCCGAAGAGGATCGTTTAACCGTAGCAAGAGCACGAAAAATTGAGCGTTTCTTATCACAACCCTTCTTTGTAGCGGAAGTATTTACTGGTTCTCCAGGGAAATATGTTGGCCTCGCAGAAACAATTAGGGGGTTTCAACTGATCCTCTCCGGAGAATTAGACAGTCTTCCCGAGCAGGCCTTTTATTTGGTGGGTAACATCGATGAAGCTACCGCGAAAGCTATGAACTTAGAAGTGGAGAGTAAATTGAAGAAATGACCTTAAATCTTTGTGTACTGACCCCTAATCGAATTATTTGGGATTCAGAAGTGAAAGAAATCATTTTATCTACTAATAGTGGCCAAATTGGTGTATTACCAAACCACGCCCCTATTGCCACAGCTGTAGATATAGGTCTTTTGAGAATACGCCTAAATGACCAATGGCTAAAGGTGGCTTTGATGGGGGGTTTCGCTAGAATAGGTAATAATGAGATCGCCATTTTAGGAAATGATGCAGAGATAAGTACTGACATTGATCCGCAAGAAGCTCAGCAAGCTCTTGAAAAAGCGGAAGCTAACTTGAGTAAAGCAGAAGGTAAAAGACAAGCAATTGAGGCGAATCTAGCTCTCAGACGAGCTAGGACACGAGTAGAGGCTATCAATGTTATTTCCGACTAGTTGATGTAGTGCATCGGAACAATCAAAAGAAGTTCTTTATTTTATTAGACAGCATGTTTTGATTCCGACAATTGAAAACAATTAAGTCTAATCTAATACAACAAAAAAAAAAAAGAAGATGAGTAGAAAAACTTATTAGATACCATTGATTCCGGTATCTAATAAGTTCTACCTACTATTGGATTTGAACCAATGACTCCCGCCGTATGAAAGCAATACTCTAACCACTGAGTTAAGTAGGTCTTTTATCACTACAAAGAAAAAAGAGACTCATCACTTCGGGGATTATATATGGAATATTACTTCTAAGCAATACCAATCCTTAACTTAATTAAGAGGAAACGGCCAAAGAACTATTATATTATGTAATCATGGAATATCCATCTTGACAAGAAATTATCTATATGTTAAGATGTCTATGACAAGGGCTATAGCTCAGTTAGGTAGAGCACCTCGTTTACACGTGCGCCAATGCTTTTCAAGGGAGTCAATCATGTAATCAAATAATTTTATTGATAAATCGATGTCTTACTCCATGGATTCGAGAGAACAAGAGAACAATAGCCTGACAAATATTTGGTCAGTCCTATTCGGGTACGAATTCTGATGCCAAATAGAGCCCATCATTGATTTGAGAATTGATAAGGTGAATACCCAGTCTATTCAATGCTAGGCATAACGAGTATAAGGGCCTCAAAATAACCTCTTTTCGTCCTATGAACTTTAAGGTGTAAGAAGTCTCATATTTGCTCTTAGAGCGGAACGATAGAGACTCCATTAAACTTTAACTTAGGTGGATTTAGGCCAGAAGCAGACCTACGTCAAAGTAACCCTTCTTTGAAACACTTTGGTATTGCTCTTAGATCAGAATTCAAATAATGAATCAGAGCAAATGGAGCCATCTCATTATCTTCTTGTTTTCAGCGAAGAAAAAATATGGTGGACTAACTGATCTTTTCATCAGTTGATGAAAGAGCCCAATGCAACAAAATGCATGTTGGGTTTTTGAAACAGTTCAAATCATTTCGATAATAAAAAGTTTGATCTGTTTTACCGAGAAGGTCTACGGTTCGAGTCCGTATAGCCCTATACATTATATTTACATTCTTTTTAGTTTAGTTTTAATTTCCTCATCTCATTAGTACTTGTTTGTGGCTGGTCAGTTGGTTGGTCCATAGAACTAGAAGCACTACCCTATGATTATATAGATTCATAGGGATAGGAAAATGAAAATAAAAATTGTATTTATTTGAATGGATACAAGTAATATTTATCAAATCTCGGATAAAAAATCCATTCTTCTTCATTAATCGTCGTCGGTAAATTACATAAGACCTTTTTCCAGTCATGATCAAAGAATTAGTGATATACTTTTGCTTTGGTATGTATACCCAATCTATTTTGAAGTTAAAATCATGACATGATCTTGGCTAAAAACTCCAACCCGACTCGACCAAATCTAATCATAAGTCACATGGATCGAATACCTATTATTGGTTTTGTATTTGTAGAATACCCTGATAAATCGCTTTTTGGTAGAAGAACAACTCCAATTGATTGTTTTAGAGATAATGAATTGGTCATAAATATATCAAATCAATATTTGTACCCTCTTCTATTTCTATGAGTTGATCTGGTTTGGAGATTTGATTTATCAAATCGTTCGATTTCAATAATATGTTATTTTTTTTCTATTACTATTAGATAGAAGTATCTTATGTAGAATTTTTGATTCCGCCGATTATACCACTGTGCTATACTTCATTATGTAGGTAGGTTTGCTTCAAAACAAACTTTTTCTTGTAACGAAACTTAACCATTGCATTGGTTGGCCTTACTAACATTTGTTAGTCTTACTAAGTGGTATTGCAGTAACAAATAAGTATTTTGGTTCATTCCAAATCACGATTTTGACTACTTTAGTACTACAAATTGATTCAAAATAGAATGCCTTTTGCATTATAAATAACTCTAATTAAATACCTTGATTTTTTTTTGTTTCTTAGAGAGTACGTCGGGATAGTAGAGTCCGACTAAAGTTTCTAATTTTGTTTGGTATGGAAACACTGTTCCTAGCTATTCAAGAGATTGAATCAATCAAGAATTATATCAATTTTAGATATCATATCAATTTTAGAAAATAATATAATATAAATCTAGTACCCGAATGAATTTTATTTTTTTTTAATACTTCGAATAAAATATACTGGAAATCCCTGGGCCTTTTAACTAATGCCTATATGTTATACCGCTAACGCTAAGAAAAAAAAAAATGCTTATTTTGCTTAAGAAGTTCTGGACGAATTGACAATTCCAATTCGAATCGACTAATTCAGTATATTCCACATTAATAGGAGTGCATCTATGTTTCTGCTTCACGAATATGATATTTTTTGGGCATTTCTAATAATATCAAGTGTTATTCCTATCTTGGCATTTATCATTTCTGGAGTTTTAGCCCCGATTAGTGAAGGACCGGAGAAGCTCTCTAGTTATGAATCGGGTATAGAACCCATGGGGGATGCTTGGTTACAATTCCGAATTCGCTATTATATGTTTGCCTTAGTTTTTGTTGTTTTTGATGTTGAAACGGTCTTTCTTTATCCGTGGGCAATGAGTTTTGATGTATTGGGTGTATCCGTATTTATAGAAGCTTTAATTTTTGTGCTTATCCCAATTGTTGGTTCAGTTTATGCATGGCGAAAAGGAGCATTGGAATGGTCTTAGCTCCTGAATATTCAGACAATAAAAATAAAGGGAAAGATTACATTGAGACAGTTATGAATTTGACTGAGTTCCCGCTACTTGACCAAACAACCCCCAATTCAGTTATTTCAACTACGTCGAATGATCTTTCGAATTGGTCAAGACTCTCCAGTTTATGGCCGCTTCTCTATGGTACCAGTTGTTGTTTTATTGAATTTGCTTCATTAATAGGCTCGCGGTTCGACTTTGATCGTTATGGATTGGTACCAAGATCAAGTCCTAGACAAGCGGACCTAATTTTAACAGCCGGCACAGTAACAATGAAAATGGCTCCTTCTTTAGTGAGATTATATGAACAAATGCCTGAACCAAAATATGTCATTGCTATGGGGGCCTGCACTATTACAGGAGGGATGTTCAGTACCGATTCTTATAGTACCGTTCGGGGAGTCGACAAGTTAATTCCTGTGGATGTCTATTTGCCGGGCTGCCCACCTAAACCAGAGGCAGTTATAGATGCAATAACGAAACTTCGTAAGAAGATATCTCGAGAAATATATGAAGATAGAATTGGCTCTCAACAGGAAAATCGATGTTTTACTACCAATCACAAGTTTCATGTTCGGCGCAGTACTCATACTGGAAATTACAATCAAGAATTGCTCTATCAATCACCATCTACTTCAGAAATACCTTCTGAAGCATTTTTTAGGTCCAAAAGTTCAATATCTTCCCACGAATTAGTGAA
>JBCEWC010002017.1:15000-25000 GCA_038996855.1 Solanum aculeatissimum
CCAATTGCGCTCTGGTAAAAGATCACAATATCGTATTCGTCTAGAAGAAAAACAGAAATTGCGTTTTCATTATGGTTTGACAGAACGACAATTACTTAGATATGTGCATATCGCTGGAAAAGCCAAAGGATCAACAGGTCAGGTTTTACTACAACTACTTGAGATGCGTTTGGATAACATCCTTTTTCGATTGGGCATGGCTTCAACCATTCCTGGAGCCAGGCAATTAGTTAACCATAGACATATTTTAGTTAATGGTCGTATAGTAGATATACCAAGTTATCGTTGCAAACCCCGGGATATTATTGTTACAAAGGATAAGCAAAGATCGAAAGCTCTGATTCAAAATAATATTGCTTTATCCTCCCACGAGGAGGTGCCAAAACATTTGACTATTGACTCATTCCATAATAAAGGATTAGTAAATCAAATAATAGATAGTAAATGGATCGGTTTGAAAATAAATGAGCTCTTAGTCGTAGAATATTATTCTCGTCAAACTTGACCTAACAAAAATAACAAAGAAAGGTTCGGACAATTTTGCTCGCTTTTCGCCGATATAATATATCTAATATAAATCTAAGCTTAAGCTAAGAGCTTTTTTATCTAGATTTTTTCAATTTATGTATCACAACAATCGGCAGTAAAACTCTCATTCCTTTTTCGCGCTTTTTGGTATTTTTTTTTTACATACCACAGTAATTAGGAATAGAAAATCTCTATCAAATAAGGGTCTTATAGAATGAAAATAACGGTATAAATTGTTATTTGATACATTGTGTTAAGTAACCTTGGTGAATTAGATGAAGGTACAGAAACGGAAAGAGAGGGATTCGAACCCTCGGTAAACAAAAGCCTACATAGCAGTTCCAATGCTACGCCTTGAACCACTCGGCCATCTCTCCTACATAACATAATCTTATTATTGACCATAAACCGAGTGAATAGCGAGTAATTCATATTATTGCAGTAGAGGTACAACCAATCTATTCTAATGAAAATGTAAAACTTTTCCTAAAATTTTCAAATAAAAATATTCATTATTCCTTTTACTTCTATTCTAGGTATAGGTAAAAGTAGGTATAGTATAGGTAAAAGAATAAAAAACTCTTTTTTTTGTTAAGGAAAGGGGGGGGGGATATCCATTAATGTTTGTTAAGACAACGATCTTTTCTTATTTTTATTATATTTATATTATACCGGATAAGACCAATGACTTAACTTAGAATAAATCAACTGAAGGATCTATATTTTATACTAGGGTTACATTTAGACTATGGTTCTATAGGAATAAAAAATGCTTTTCCAATTCCAGATTTCTCAACGGCAACTCTTCTAATCACCTACCCCATAGATCTATTACAAATGGATAAATTGTTCCATAGGTTTTTCTATTTCGATTGTATAGTGTATACACGTTATACAAACAAAAAATAATGGTGACTTTATTATTATTATAGAATAATTATTCTATTTTTCCTCTTTGAATCATGATCAAATCAAAACTTCTCGAGTTCTCAGAATCTGTAGTGTAGGAACATAAAGTCCTTGATTTTTAAACTTAGTTAAATGAAATTAGTAATAGTTCCGTTCATTGGAATACTACAAAATTTTGATGAAATCCAATCATATTCAAATATTTCCTATCTCTCCCTGCCAACAGGGCACAATTTGAGTGGAAAATCTATATATATATTTTTTTTTTAATTAGTCTCTTTTTATGTTATTTCGTACTGTACAATTCCTTTGTTTGTGAGATCATTTTCCTCGAGGGGAAATGAGAAGAATTATAGAATGGGTTGCTAATTATGCCTAGATCTCAGATAAATGGAAATTTTATTGATAAGACCTCTTCAGTTGTAGCCAATATCTTATTACGAATAATTCCGACAACTTCAGGAGAAAAAGAGGCATTTACCTATTACAGAGATGGTGCGATTTGATTTTTTTATTTCTTTTTTTTTTTAGCTATCAGTCTTACGAGAAAGAGACATATTTCAGGTTGAGGATAGAAAGAAAAAAATTTATATGGAAATAAACCTACGCTTGGTGAAGGTGAAGTTTGGAGATAGAACAATGCCTTCTGTCGTGTATCCTCGATTGATGCGGCCTCAGATGCTTCAATCGTCGATTTTAGTATTGAGCGAAAGGTTACACCTATAGGTTCTATCTATATTGCAGGTTAATCCTAGTCTACTCTACTAGTACTAATAGGTGGCATAGGGGAAGAAGCACTACACCTAGGAATCAACAACACAAAAACTTTGTTATAAATTACCCCTTTTACTTATTTGTATCGGGACTAAGAAGAATGGTTGGGACAACAAACATCCATCTCGTTTGTATTTTGGATACCCGTATAACCATCGAAGATCGTTGAAGTGACTAATTCCTGGAAATAGGAGCGTTAGGGACAAAGAAATTGTTGGAGTTACCATTTCTATCTAACACTTATATGATTGGTGTTAAGAAAAAAAACCTCTTGCAGGAAGGATGGCTAGAGATTTCTTGTAAAAATACCAGCCCCTATCAGTTCATAAAAGGATATTTTTTTTTGGATCCCATGGATTATTCCTTTTAATACTATGCACAGAAAGGAGGAGCCGTATGAGATGAAAGAAAATCTCAAGTACGGTTCTGGAACGGGGATTCTTTGAATAGAATGACGACCGTAACGGATGTCGGCTCAATCTGAAGGAAATTATGCGGAAGCTTTACAAAATTATTATGAAGCTACGCGATCAGAAATTGATCCCTATGATCGAAGTTATATACTCTATAACATAGGCCTTATACACACAAGTAATGGAGAGCATACGAAGGCTTTGGAATATTATTTTCGGGCACTAGAACGGAATCCATTCTTACCACAAGCTTTTAATAATATGGCCGTGATCTGTCATTACGTGCGACTATCTCCACTATAGAAAGAAGGAAAGAAAAAAGGATCAAATCGGCTAGTACTAGTAAATTAAATATAAATACTAGAAAAAAACTAGAAAAAAAAAGTAGGCTTTCTACATATGCATCGTCCAAAGCAACGATTTTTATAAGCTGTAGCAAAGAAAGAGATTTCACGGGAACAAAATACCAAATATGAAGAAATAGGTGTGGCCTATATACTTTTTCTATGGATAAAGGATCGAATTGATAGAAGAAGCACCGTAAAGATCAATTAGCGAGGTTCTCAGTTAATACAATAAGAACTGCTTATTTATCTCATGATATAAGATAAAAATTAGGAATCAACTTATGTAATAGAGTCGATCCACTAAGGTATTGAGCAGCGGTGTAGCATCAGATCCCAAGGATAGTAAGTCTTTTTTCTCATATCTTATAGATTATAGAAGAAAGCCTTTTTAAAAAATTCTATATGAATTTCATATATGAAAGCGAGATAGTTACCTTTCAGAAAATGCTAACGATATAAGGAAATACCATACCTATGTTTCATTCTTCTGAAGGTGGGAGAAAAGATAAAACTGATTTATTGATTGAAATTAGAGTTTGAAACTTATGTAGTTAACTTCTTCTGCTAACCCAATAAAATGGGATAAATTTCTCAGCAATTTAATTTAGTTAGATAGGGTTAGATTAAGACGGGACGTCTAAAGAACTGATTGCTGAGCCGTATGAGGTAGGAAACTCTCAAGTACGGTTCTAAGGAAAGGAATTGACTTACCTATTCCGACCGGGGAGAACAGGCCATTCGACAGGGTGATTCTGAAATTGCAGAGGCTTGGTCCGATCAGGCTGCTGAGTATTGGAAACAAGCTATAGCGCTTACTCCGGGTAATTATATTGAAGCACATAATTGGTTGAAGATAACGAGGCGGTTCGAATAAGACTTTTTAATTCATGAAAATGGGTTAGTTGGATCCATCAACATCAAATTAATTAAAAAAAAAATGGATCGTTTCCCTGAGAAGATCCAATCAAGGAATTTCATTATATCCCTTCCCTTTCTAAAATCATTTTTCTATTTTGTTTTGTATGGTGTCTCATAAATAAGGAAGGATAAATTAAATGGTACGAATACAGTATAGAATATAACTAATAAAACCAAAAAAAGATACTTTGAGTGGTTAAAAGCAAAAAAGGTCCGTTGAGCACCTAATCGCTATGTCATAATAGATCCGAACACTTGCCCCGAATCGACTTCAATATCATAATTGCTCTAGTGAATAACTAAAAAAATAAACGGATAGATGGGAGGTAGCAAAGAAGAGGGAACTAATCATAAATATCTATCTCTCAGAGGTTCACTAAAAACTTGACTGTTGGCAGGTCTCTTTGTATGTGTTGTCCGGAAAGAGGAGGACTCAATGATTATTAGTTCGCCGGAACCAGAAGTTAAAATTTTGGTGGATAGGAATCCCGTAAAAACGTCTTTTGAGGAATGGGCCAGACCCGGCCATTTCTCAAGAACAATAGCCAAGGGCCCTGATACTACCACTTGGATCTGGAACCTACATGCTGATGCTCACGATTTTGATAGTCATACCAGTGATTTGGAGGAGATCTCTCGAAAAGTATTTAGTGCTCATTTCGGTCAACTCTCCATTATCTTTCTTTGGCTGAGTGGCATGTACTTCCATGGCGCTCGTTTTTCTAATTATGAAGCATGGCTAAGTGATCCTACTCACATTGCACCCAGTGCCCAGGTGGTTTGGCCAATAGTGGGGCAAGAAATATTAAATGGTGATGTGGGCGGGGGTTTCCGAGGAATACAAATAACCTCTGGGTTTTTTCAGATTTGGCGAGCATCTGGAATAACTAATGAATTACAACTCTATTGTACTGCAATCGGTGCATTGGTCTTTGCATCATTAATGCTTTTTGCCGGTTGGTTCCATTATCACAAAGCTGCCCCAAAACTGGCTTGGTTCCAAGATGTAGAATCCATGTTGAATCACCACTTAGCGGGGTTACTAGGACTTGGGTCTCTTTCTTGGGCGGGACACCAAATCCATGTATCTTTGCCAATTAACCAATTTCTCAACGCTGGAGTGGATCCTAAGGAAATACCACTTCCTCATGAATTTATCTTGAATCGGGATCTTTTGGCTCAGCTTTATCCCAGTTTTGCCGAGGGAGCAACCCCTTTTTTCACCTTGAATTGGTCAAAATATGCAGATTTTCTGAGTTTTCGTGGAGGATTAGATCCAACAACTGGGGGTCTATGGTTGAGCGATATTGCACACCATCATTTAGCCATTGCTATTCTTTTCCTGATAGCTGGTCATATGTATAGGACCAACTGGGGAATTGGTCACGGCTTGAAAGACATTTTAGAGGCTCATAAAGGTCCATTTACCGGTCAGGGCCATAAAGGCCTCTATGAAATCCTAACAACGTCATGGCATGCTCAATTATCACTTAACCTGGCTATGTTAGGCTCTTTAACCATTGTTGTAGCTCACCACATGTACTCCATGCCCCCTTATCCATACTTAGCTATTGACTATGGTACACAACTTTCATTGTTCACACATCATATGTGGATTGGTGGATTTCTCATAGTCGGGGCTGCCGCACATGCAGCCATTTTTATGGTAAGAGACTACGATCCAACTACTCGATACAACGATCTATTAGATCGTGTCCTTAGGCACCGCGATGCAATCATATCACATCTCAACTGGGCCTGTATTTTTCTAGGTTTTCACAGTTTCGGCTTGTATATTCATAATGATACCATGAGCGCTTTAGGACGTCCTCAAGATATGTTTTCAGATACCGCTATACAATTACAACCCATCTTTGCCCAATGGATACAAAACACCCATGCTTTAGCACCTGGTACAACAGCTCCTGGTGCAACAGCAAGCACCAGCTTAACTTGGGGGGGAGGTGAGTTAGTAGCAGTAGGCGGCAAAGTCGCTTTGTTACCTATTCCATTAGGTACCGCAGACTTTTTGGTCCATCACATTCATGCATTTACGATCCATGTGACTGTATTGATACTACTAAAAGGTGTTCTATTTGCTCGTAGTTCCCGTTTAATACCTGATAAAGCAAATCTTGGTTTTCGTTTCCCTTGTGATGGGCCTGGAAGGGGGGGGACATGTCAAGTATCAGCCTGGGATCATGTCTTCTTAGGTCTATTCTGGATGTACAATTCCATTTCGGTAGTAATATTCCATTTCAGTTGGAAAATGCAATCGGATGTTTGGGGTACTATAAGTGATCAAGGGGTCGTAACTCATATCACAGGAGGAAACTTTGCACAGAGTTCTACTACTATTAATGGGTGGCTTCGAGATTTTTTATGGGCACAGGCATCTCAGGTAATTCAGTCTTATGGTTCTTCATTATCTGCATATGGTCTTTTTTTCTTAGGTGCTCATTTTGTATGGGCTTTCAGTTTAATGTTTCTATTCAGCGGCCGTGGTTATTGGCAAGAACTTATTGAATCTATTGTTTGGGCACATAACAAATTAAAAGTTGCTCCTGCTACTCAGCCTAGAGCCTTGAGCATTGTACAAGGACGTGCTGTAGGAGTAACCCATTACCTTCTGGGTGGAATTGCCACAACATGGGCATTCTTCTTAGCAAGAATTATTGCAGTAG
Organism: Solanum aculeatissimum; assembly: GCA_038996855.1. Classification (NCBI taxonomy): domain Eukaryota; kingdom Viridiplantae; phylum Streptophyta; class Magnoliopsida; order Solanales; family Solanaceae; genus Solanum; species Solanum aculeatissimum. The sequence goes on from JBCEWC010002017.1 coordinate 21,574, forward strand.
GATAATGGCTAGGAGGATTTGAAAGGCATTATGGCATTAAGATTTCCAAGGTTTAGCCAAGGCTTAGCTCAGGACCCCACTACTCGTCGTATTTGGTTTGGTATTGCTACCGCACATGACTTCGAGAGTCATGATGATATTACTGAGGAACGTCTTTATCAGAATATTTTTGCTTCTCACTTCGGTCAATTAGCAATAATTTTTCTGTGGACGTCCGGAAATCTGTTTCATGTAGCTTGGCAAGGAAATTTTGAGTCATGGGTACAGGACCCTTTACACGTAAGACCCATTGCTCATGCAATTTGGGACCCTCATTTTGGTCAACCAGCTGTAGAAGCCTTTACTAGAGGAGGTGCTCTCGGCCCAGTGAACATTGCTTATTCTGGTGTTTATCAGTGGTGGTATACAATCGGATTACGCACCAACGAGGATCTTTATACTGGAGCTCTTTTTCTATTATTTCTTTCTGCTATATCTTTAATAGCAGGTTGGTTACACCTACAACCAAAATGGAAACCAAGTGTTTCGTGGTTCAAAAACGCCGAATCTCGTCTTAATCATCATTTGTCAGGACTTTTCGGAGTAAGCTCCTTGGCTTGGGCAGGACATTTAGTTCATGTAGCAATTCCTGGATCCAGGGGGGAGTATGTCAGATGGAATAATTTCTTAGACGTATTGCCGTATCCACAAGGGTTGGGCCCACTTTTTGCGGGTCAGTGGAATCTTTATGCCCAAAACCCGGATTCCAGCAGTCATTTATTTGGTACCTCCCAAGGAGCGGGAACGGCTATTTTAACCCTTCTTGGGGGATTCCATCCACAAACACAAAGTTTATGGCTAACTGATATTGCTCATCATCATTTAGCTATTGCATTTATTTTTCTCGTTGCTGGTCATATGTATAGAACTAACTTTGGGATTGGGCACAGTATAAAAGATCTTTTAGAAGCGCATATCCCCCCGGGGGGTCGATTAGGACGTGGGCATAAAGGTCTTTATGACACAATCAATAATTCGATTCATTTTCAATTAGGTCTTGCTCTAGCCTCTTTAGGGGTTATTACTTCTTTAGTAGCTCAACACATGTACTCTTTACCTGCTTATGCATTTATAGCACAAGACTTTACTACTCAAGCTGCGTTATATACTCATCACCAATACATCGCAGGGTTCATCATGACAGGAGCCTTTGCCCATGGAGCTATATTCTTCATTAGAGATTACAATCCGGAACAGAATGAAGATAATGTATTGGCAAGAATGTTAGCCCATAAAGAAGCTATCATATCTCATTTAAGTTGGGCCAGCTTGTTTTTAGGATTCCATACTTTAGGCCTTTATGTTCATAACGACGTCATGCTCGCCTTTGGTACTCCTGAAAAACAAATCTTAATTGAACCCATATTTGCACAATGGATACAATCCGCTCATGGTAAGACTTCATATGGGTTCGATGTACTCTTATCTTCAACGAATGGCCCAGCATTTAATGCCGGTAAAAGCATATGGTTACCCGGATGGTTGAATGCTGTTAATGAGAATAGTAATTCACTCTTCTTAACGATAGGCCCTGGAGATTTCTTGGTTCATCATGCTATTGCTCTAGGTTTGCATACAACTACCTTGATTTTAGTAAAAGGTGCTTTAGATGCACGTGGTTCTAAGTTAATGCCGGATAAAAAAGATTTCGGTTATAGTTTTCCTTGCGACGGGCCGGGACGAGGTGGTACTTGTGATATTTCGGCTTGGGACGCATTTTATTTGGCAGTTTTCTGGATGTTAAATACCATTGGATGGGTTACTTTTTATTGGCATTGGAAACACATCACATTATGGCAGGGTAACGTTTCACAATTTAATGAATCTTCTACCTATTTGATGGGGTGGTTAAGAGATTATCTATGGTTAAACTCTTCACAACTTATCAATGGATATAACCCTTTTGGTATGAATAGTTTATCGGTCTGGGCGTGGATGTTCTTATTTGGACATCTTGTTTGGGCTATTGGATTTATGTTTTTAATTTCCTGGCGTGGGTATTGGCAGGAATTAATTGAAACTTTAGCATGGGCTCATGAGCGCACACCTTTGGCCAATTTGATTCGATGGAGAGATAAGCCAGTGGCCCTTTCCATTGTGCAAGCAAGATTGGTTGGATTGGCCCACTTTTCTGTAGGTTATATATTCACTTATGCCGCTTTCTTGATTGCCTCTACATCAGGAAAATTTGGTTAATTTAGTTATTTATTTTTTTTATGTGCTGTATCGGCAAGAATTTCATTCTTTTTCTTTCGATGGAGAAGGGGATCCCCCTTCTTATATTTCTACATCTAGGATCCGAACTGTATCATTGATAATAAAATAATAGGAACTGAACATTATGGCAAAAAAAAGTTTGATTCAGAGGGAAAGGAAGAGACAGAAATTGGAACAGAAATTTCATTTGATTCGTCAATCCTTAAAAAAAGAAATAAGCAAAATTCCGTCGTTGAGTGAAAAATGGGAAATTCATGGAAAATTGCAATCCCTACCGCGTAATAGTGCACCCACACGTCTTCATCGACGTTGTTTTTCGACCGGAAGACCTAGAGGTAACTATCGAGACTTTGGGCTATCCGGACACATACTTCGAGAAATGGTTCATACATGTTTGTTACCGGGCGCAACAAGGTCCAGTTGGTAAGGATAAAAATATCGTTTCCTATTTATAGATCTCTATGATCTATGATCATAGAGGGGCCCCTCTTTACCATTCTGTATAAGTGGACTATTCTAATTGTATAGATATGGTAGAGGGGCATATCTAATTTTTGTCCATTAGTTCCCAGTTCTTCAGCGCGGAGTAGAGCAGTTTGGTAGCTCGCAAGGCTCATAACCTTGAGGTCACAGGTTCAAATCCTGTCTCCGCAACGCAACATTTTTTTTTTCAAAAATCTTTTTTTTTAGGTATGATTCTGTTATCTAGTCATTAATGACCTTTTTTGTTTTTGGATGGGAGGTAAAGAAACGGGACGATAGAACTACGATACTATCGTAGTAAACTATACCGAATTGGTTATCATAGTACATTACTTCACCATGGGCGGATAGCGGGAATCGAACCCGCATCTTCTCCTTGGCAAGGAGAAATTTTACCATTCAACCATATCCGCATTTTCTTCATTTCTGATACGCACACATATGTCCACACATATATGACATATATGATATATCATATATGCGTCTGGATCATATTTGTGCAGGACCAGATACTACTCTTCCTTCAGGAAGATTCCGATTCCAATAAACCAATAAAATAAATGATAAAAAATAAATGATATGATTAAATTTGTTTGAAATTTAAATAAATTTTAAATTTAGTTTAAATATATTCAATTTTGAAATATAATCAAAAAATATAATCAAAATATAAATATAATAAATATAA